>MU159364.1:8163-27831 GCA_015888305.1 Antheraea pernyi | reverse complement strand
TCCAGAATTTGGATAACTCCTTGGCGGGAAAAAAATTCAATACCCGAGAGGCAGTACAAAATGCCTTTGAAGAATTTGTTGCCTCCCGTCCAGCTGATTTCTTTAAGAAGGGCATCAATAAACTGCCACTGCGTTGGCAAAGATTCATTGATTGCATGGGTGATTACTTCAATTAATAAAAAAAAAAACATGAAAAAAAAATCGTATAATTTTTTTCATACAAAACGACAATTTCATATGTAAAGACCTAATATTATTATAGATAGCTGTACCCGCAGCTCCGCACGCGTTTTTTTAAATTGTATTAAAGAAATATAAATTTGTGAGACCATCTACAATTATAGAAATGCTCTTTTAAAACAATTGTAAGTACGACGCGCACGCCACCTACAGTAACATGTAACATATACATTAGATATATAAATACTAACAGTGTGTCCAATGAGGCTTATCATCTGCAATATATTTGGAACCTTAACCCACCATATAACTACCTCAGTGCTCACTTACAATGTTTAAGGAACTAATGAAACAATAACTTAAAATATTATTATAAAGATTTACATTACATTTAATACACATTGCCTTTATAATTAAGATTTTGTGACTATACAAAAAATAAAGGCTTGTCTGTTCTGCAAGAAATTGAATTATGGAACTCTTTACGTTATACGTTTATAATCTAAGATCCTATTAGGAACACCTCTATATCATTAAAGTTATTAATAATTGTAATGTCGAATTGTAAATAATAAGCTGATAATTATTTCTTTTATTAAAAATAAAGAATGAGTTGAAGTCTTGCTAAATTTCACGCAGACAAAGTCGCGGGTAACAGCTAGTCTAAAATAAAATAACCTTAATTACTTCTTATAAGGCTCGCTATCTACCAGTGAAAGTTTCGTGAAAATTGGTCTAACCGTTTTGAAGAAAGCACTGTGGGCAAAGGCACGGTTAACAGCTACTATAAACTAAAATTGCCTAAATTACTTCCTATAAGGCCAGCTATCTGCCAGTGAAAGTCCCGTGAAAATCGGTCAAACCATTTTGGAGATAACGTTGCGGGCGAAGACACGGTTAACAGTTAATATAAACTAAAAATACTTAAATTATTTTTTATAAGGTTATCTATCTGCCAATGCAAGTTTTGTGAAGATCAGTCCGACCATTTTGTAGATAGCTATGCGGGCGAAGCCACAGTTAACGGCTAGTTTAAATTAACTAAATTACTTTTATAAGGTCAGCTATCTGTCGTATAGTGTCGTAAGTCCCGTGAAAATCAGTCCAATCGTTTTGGAGATAGCATTGCAGACAAAGCCGCGGTTAATAGCTAGTCTAATTTAGAGTAGCCTAAGTAACCCGCTATAATGTCTACTATTTGCGAGTGAAGTTCCCGTCAAAATCGGTCCAGCCGTTTCGGAAATTACCCGGAACAAACTGACAGAGGGACAGGCAGACTGACAAAAATTTTAAAAATTGCATTTTTATTATCAGTTGCCTCTATACTTTCACACCCAATCAGTAAAAAAATGTTATTTTGATATTACATACAAACACTTCATTTTTATTATATGTATAGATAATATAATTAGTTAGTTCTGCCCGAGACTTCCTAGCCTGGAATAGTTAGTTATTTTGGGCTGAGATGCAGCTGAAACTCTCAAAAGGAAAAAATATCCCGATTTTAAAATATTTTTCATTGTTGCTCCACTCCTATTGGCCTTAGGGTGATGATGGCCTATAACCATTCTCGATAAATGAGCTATATAACACTGAAAGAATTATTCAAATCGACCAGTAGTTCCTGAGATTATCCCTTACAATGTCACAAACTCACAAACTCTACCTCTTTATAATATTAGTATAGACATTTTAGTCTTTCTTAGTTTCTTGCTAATTACTCTCAACCTTTGAGTATAGCAACTTTAGAAAAACAATAATGCTGCTTGGGAAACAAGCAGAATTAAATTTATATGATCTTGATGATTATTCCTTGGCTGACCTTGTCTTTTTCTCATTGTCAGATTTGCTTTCAGCAGGTGACTGTGCCCGACTACTGCGAGTGCTTGCCGGCTTGTTGTCATCAGAGGCATGACACTCCCGACAGAGCCACAATCCTGAAGGAATATCATTCTCATCCAATGGTGGGTCACTGTAATATTTGAAGAATAAATTATGTTAACATTTGTTAATGACTACGTCCGGTACCGCTATGACACACCCGAGAGGCGAGACTACAACGCCACCCAGGGAACCACTATTGACCTGCGATACCATGCTATTGATTTTATCGGGGGTGTTACTAATGACCTCGAACGCTATTGGTTGAAGTTATCGGCTGTTCATTATTCACCCCCGTGTGAGACTATATTGGTGGGATTTTGGCATATAAAGGGCAAGATGTTGCTGATCTGCACGCACTCCTATGTGGAAGTTATTATAAGGTGAAGCTCTGCCCGGATAAATGGTCACAGTGCCTTCAGAGTGTTTATTGGTTTTCCTGACTGACTGATTATACGTATTGTGTAACACATTGTTTATTACAAAGTGTCAACTCTAACAATATACCCACCCAGCTCATTTCTCAAATGTCCCCAATAACTGCAACTATAGATAAAAGAAAGTTATAGTGGTTGAGTGGTTTGACCAGTGAAATATCAAAGTGATGTCCGCAGGTACGAACACTGGCATGTACCAAAATATTTTTCAGAATTCACATCATTTTCTAATTTAAATTGGTAACTCTATCAGCTCATGATGAAAGAAAACATTGTGAGGAAACCTGCACCTGAAAAATATTCTTGTAGATTAGGATTTTAAATTGCCAATACATTGTGGACTGGCTTGGTGATTATGCCATACTTTTCTTCGGGAAAATGCCTATAGCCCTACAGTGGGTCTATTACTAACTGATGGTGATGATGGGGAGGCTAGGGACCTTGCCTGTCTGTTTTATGTTACTTTTATTACTTAAGTGTGGCCATAGACCTTAAAACTATTGAAATTTAGACAACCATATGAACATTATCTAAATACTAGCTTTTATTCTGTGGTTTTACTCAAATGAATGTAAACTTTGATGATAAAATTCAGCCCATATTACTTGCTTATAACATAACTTTCAATAGGTAATTTAGGTAGGATAGGTAATTTAAAATCAGTTAAGTATTTTCTGAGATTATTCCTTACAAATAAAAACCAATTCTTTTTATTAAACAGCTTCACAAAAATGTCATAGTAATAGTTGTAAAGTTTCAGATCATCCCCTTACAAATTCCCACCTTACAAAAATAATATACTTCTTACTACAACCCCATTGTTTGTATGGCTCATTTTTACAATGAGCTTGCATCTAAGCACATCTCATTACACATATTTGACCATCGAGCTTTTAAATTTAAAAAGACAAACACATTTTATGTCTACATCTATTTAAATAACATTTAGTAAATCATATACATAAATATATTGTTAATTATATTTGTCCTCTTGTTTTCTTTTCCATAGGTTAATTTTAGTTTTTATAAATGAATTCATTTTCACTTTTTCATTTATTCTTATTTGTAGGTGGTAGAGCCACACTGAAGCTTTTTCTGGTTTCAGCATGAATGGGACGGCTCACCTGAGGTAATACCTGAACTTTTCTCACAGAAAACTGAGGTAAAGTAACAGTGATTGCATTGTTGCGTTTCGTTAGGTCAATGAGAGTGCCGGAGGCCCATCTCCTCTTCCTCCTACCCCCTCCCCCCAAACACAGGCTGGCAACGCACTTTCGACTTCCCTGGTGTTATTAGTGTCTATGGATATTGGTGATCACTTAACATCAGGTGACCCACCTGTTTGTTTATAATGATATGATATAAAAAAAACATTCTCAACATTTACTGTTATATAATTTTAATATTTCATTATTATTAATAGTGTAAGTTGTATCAATATGAGAAAGCGTTGTAGGTCTTCAGTCTAGTTTATTTCTTTTATGATTGTTATTATATTATTCATCTGACTGTTGACTGTTTTAATATTCACATTTGTAAATAAATAAGGGTGGTGGTTTCAGTTATCAATAATCTAACAACATTGCTTCAAAACTTGCAGTTACATTAAATCTCAAATCCGACCTATACTAAAAAGATAACAACTATTTAATATAATTAATAACTTTTTATACTTACTAGCAACCAAGATGAAAACTAGCAGGGCAACGATCACAGCAAATCAAATCGCCTCCTTCACCACACGCATCACAAGAATCATGGTTATGTCCCTTCCCAGGTCTTTTATAGTATGGATGTTGAGGTTTCTTAGGTTTTTGTGTGTTCAATTCTTCGTCCGGCGGTTTTATTAAGGCCTTTATGAGCTACAAAACAAGTATATATACGTGGAAAAGCTAAACGCATCGCATCAGCGGTGTAAAATGGCGCCACAAGGGATAAAGAACATACTATTTGTGTAAGTTTAAAAATACACTTACCGGCATCAAGCCACCCGAAGTGTCCAAATCGTAGCCAACATTTGACATTTTTAAAATATTTAGAACCCTCAATTGTTTCTATAAATACAGAGCTAGTAAAATACTGATCGTGGCAATGTAAACAGCCAATACAAGATTATTGTAGCTCGTACCGTTACGACACTGTAACTGTAAGAATATTCTAAATAAACAAACCAATATTAAATGAAACCACACAGGACGTCATGTTAAGAACCAGTTCTTTTAAAAATAATTGATTACTAATACAGAACTTTATTATATTTCAAACTAAATAATCAAATCAACGAAACAGAGGAAACCACACAACAGTCGACACAGAGTAATAGTGATGTGAAAAAAACTGTAACTCCAAAGACAGAGTACGTTAAATAAAACTCCAAAATGAAAACTGTCATTTAAATATCGATATATTAAAATTTTGCTATTATTATTCCAAAATATCGATATTTAACACTAATATTACACTAAGATAGATATCGAAGGTGGATAATTTTGAAGTAAAACTTCTTTACTCACACTTAACTTGGGGAGTAAGCCGGTGAATGAGTTACGAGAGCGTTATGAATCACAGACTAATAGTCGTACACTAAAAGTCGTGGTTATGAATCGGACGAGGCGAACGGAAGAACGAAAGGAAGATATAAGTTAATGAAGATAGCCCATAGTTAGTAAAACCCATAATTAATATTAAATGTTTGTGGAAAATTAAGGCCCACCTCACCTCCCCCTAGCTCTCCTCCTCCTCCCCCCCCAATCAAAGGCTGGCAACACACTTGCAACTCCCCTGGTGTTGCTGGTGTCTATGGACAGCGGTGATCATTTAACATCAGGTGACCCAAATGTTCATTTGCTTCCTATGATATTAAAAAAAACAGTACTTATCAATAACTTGCTAAGGGGGTATGTAACCACCTATAGTCATTATAAAGAACTGCAGGGTAATTTTTTTATGTTAAATATGGTGTTCATTTGTCATTGAAAATGCATATTAAAAATGCTAGTCAATCAATTGTCAACCTTATTTACCTATATACCCTTATTACCTATCATAATCAGGGCGGGACAACGTCTGCCGGGCCCGCTAGTGTATATATATATGGAGATAAAGAAGTTTTACTTCAGTCGTGTGGTCTAAAGCACACTCGTTTTTTTAATAAGTTTTTATTTTCATTATATTTCGTAATTATTTAAACCACAAAATATTTTAATTGTTTCGAACTGACTACTTTTTTTTTCGTACTGACTACTTTATTCAAAATAAAATCAAATCAAAATATCCTTTATTCAATTTAGGCCCCGAGAAGGCACTTATGAACGTCAAAGCTACCACCGGTTCGGAAAACAGTCCAGTCATCGAGAAGAACCGGCAAGAAACTCGATCTGGTTTATCTTTTCATGTCATATATTTCTACAGTACCTAACATTAATATTTACATTCGTTATTAGTGGATGCACAGAGAGGGGCGTTATTTCCAGACGTCACAATCGTTCACGTATTGATCCACCCTATAATAGCCTTTAGATATTAAAACCCGCTTGACATGGTTCTTGAACTCACTATCAGGCAAATCGGTAATGTCGTTTGGGATTTTATTATAAAACCTAACACTATTACCTAAAAAACTGTTTTTGGACTTAGTGAGCCTGAAGCATGGAATGACCAATTTGTTGCTGTTTCTAGTATTTAAATTATGCTGGTCTTTTACTAGATCCAACATATCTAAGTTTTTGCGGACATACATTAAATTATCAAGATGCCGTAGCAAGGCCTTAACAGCTTTTTTGAACTACTTCTTTGAATAGACTAGAAGACAAAATATATAGGAGATAAACTCAATTACAAATTAAAATATTGTCTTAGACATCTGTTAAAAGTAAAATCAATTTCACGGCGTACAGAGACTGTCAAGATAGCGCTTTTGAAAGCGTACTGTCAGTCCTTTTATACTTGCAGCCTGTGGGTTGACTATACGCAGCGGGCATACAGTAATTTGCGCATTCAATATAATAACGCTTTCCGGGTGCTGATGGGGCTGCCGCGCCTCCGCGATGTTTGCGGATGCTGATTGACGACGGCTTTACGGCGATCATGCGCAAACGGTGCGCTTCTATCATGTGTCGCACGCGAGACAGCCTCAACACAATACTGCGTGCACTGGTGTACTCGGTGGGACTCTCCAATGCTGGCTCGCTGGATACGGCTACATCAGGAGCATAGCTACCGCCGTATCAGCCGTATTAATGATACGGGGTCCCCGGGCTACAAGGGCCCCCTACATCTGTAATATTTACCCTTTATTTGGGTCCCCAACTAATTTTTTGATACAGGACCCCTACATGGCACGTTACGCCACTGGGCTACATACAGTCGTACAGTGAATTTCCACCATCACCGGATGGTCCACTAGGACCTCCCATTTAATGTTATATCCTGTGTTCTGTGTTTTTGATTATTATTTATTTTTCTCTTTTATTATTATTATTACTAACACTAATTTTTAAACTTGTATATGTACCCGCAGATATGCATGTAACGATGAGACTAAAATAAATGTTATTATTATTATTAAAATAAAATCATGACACTGGCAGATGTGTAGTAATTAAATCTTATGGAAGAGAAAATATATTCCAAAAAATGTAATGATCAGAGATCAATAACATTTGTTACCAGATATTACCATCTAAATTGATATAACATACGCCAAAATTAAAAGTCAGTAGTTTTCCCCAATAAATTAAAAAAAAGTTGTAAGTCAGGTAGATCTATAGATCAATGTTTACATTTGGCAACACTGTATTTGGCAACCTACGTTTTCACATTATAATGTCCATCAGAGACACCATAAACTAAGATTATGTATGTGTGTTTTGTTTTCCACAGATGATGATCTTAATTGATGGCAAGCATCTAAAACTCAAAAGCTTTGAATATATACAATAGGCGAAGAAAACCCATGCAGATACTTTTATTCATATTTATTTATACAAATAAATGTAATGATAAAAAATAATTACATAAATCATGTCCCATAAACAATTATTACTTATATTATTTTTTACACAAACATATAATTGAGCATATTCTTGTGCAAGCATTGAATATAATATTGTTGAATATGTTGTGTTTAAGGACAACATAACAACTTAACATTTTTTTAATACTTGATTTCACACCCTTCTAATTTACTATATATGAAAATCCGTTCTTATTATGTAAGAGAAACAATATACATAGCTTAAAATAATGATTGATTTTAGAGTTATAAATATTAAAATGTAGAGTAAAATGGATGCAATCAGACGCTTTTAAGTTATTTTTGCATTTAATGCTGCGTAGAAACATACATGTCTGACGTGGTCTATAGAATACTAATCAATTTCTATCTGCCTTGGGAGAATTCTATAAAACAATTGAATTTCATACTTCGTTTTATAAATTAATAATTAATTAGAAATCGTTTAAAGTAGGGTAAGCTAAAGGTAAAAAATTAACAATATTTTATTTACTGTCAAAATTAGTTTTAGAGGCCGTAATAATCAATTTTGATAATAAAAAATACATTCAAATAGTCATAGTCTAAAGCGCCATTAGGCTTAAGGTCTAAAGCTTATCACAATTGATATTAACTATTTATGTTTTCCTTTGAATACCTAGTTCTAAATGATAAGATTAATGGTAGTTTTTATTTTTAACAGATTTTAGTAGCAAATGTGTTTACATTTTATGGTAACACTGAGACAACGGAAGTTGCCATTTCTATGACGTCATGGGCGGAGTTTAGTTGAAGATCGAATTCGGATTCGGTTGGCGGGTGCGGCCATCTTGGTGAATTAGTGACCTGGCTATTTGGTTTTAGTTAGTGAAAAATCATATATCATCCACAATGTCCGAAAGGGAAGATAATGTGTATAAAGCCAAGTTAGCCGAGCAGGCTGAGCGCTATGACGGTGAGTACATATTTTTTCTTCCATGGCCCGTATTAGACTAAAAATTCCATCGAATTTTCGCCGACAGTTGAAAGACGATTTGGTGATAGTTTGGAATATATCTTATCCGAGTCTTCTGGCTAGTCTTAGTTGGAGTCTTCTAGGCGAGAATTGGGCTATAATACATTCATTTTTCATTATTTTATTGGCATACTAACAAATCGATGGCAAACTTAGGCTTGGTCAACGATCGATGCGTCATCCGCCGGTGGGATGTCCTTTACATTTTTTACATTGATATAACCGACGAAAAAGTTCATAACCTCGACTCGAACCTTCGCGCTTGGCTTATAATTGAGTTTTAATTCGCAAAAACTGCGATCGTCAGCGTTATTGTTGAGAAACGTGAGAATTTAGAGAAAAAGTATCCCCCTACCTCTTTTTGAGGAGGGTGGTGAAAATGCGATCGATTTTATATATAATTCGGTCATGCATGTTGCAGCAAGAGAGACGATTGGTCGGGATGCTGCAGAATATTCTGGCGATGTCAAATAGTGCGAGCTTTCAATGCCTTAGATTTCACCTATTGTTCTAGTTACGAGAACTGAATGTTTTATCTCTTTGCGATATAATGCGGTCATTATGAAGGTTGCCCATTTGTACATTGTTTTATCAATTTCTATGAAATCTTGAATATATATTTAGTTACGATAGAAAAAAAACTAAAATCAAATTCAGTAGTTCAATGACCTATTAGAATTATCATTGAAAAGTATATTTTTTTATCTTATCAATTTTACACATGGTCATCTTGTGTAATTATCAATTTAAATCTGTGCAAGGTTAGGTTTTATGCTTAGCTGTCTGTCCAACATCTTATATGACAGACATTTCTTAATTCATATGTATTTAAAAAGCAAACTAGATTCATCTGCTTGGTTTTGAATGTTTTATACTTTTTTAAATAGTCTTAAACTACTTGTAAGCTGCATGCTGATATAGGAATGTCATTAATTATATAAACCATAAGATATAACAAGTTTATTTATGACCACACCCTTTTATGATTGATATAAGTGACCTTAATTCTTCTATCTTGAATATGGAATATTAATTTATTAATGACATGATAAAGGAAAATCAATTATAAGTGACTAAAGCCATATTAGAATGGTTAAAATATGTACAATGTTTAAAGATTTGCCTAACTGAGCTTACATTTGTGATTTTCTATTCGTGTTATGTCTGAGGTGGTTTTGGAAATTGGTTTGTTAATAAGGTTGGGTTGATTTATGTAAGATACGGTTCAATTGATTTGTACCCTATTTGGAAAAGTCACCCTGATGTCCTAATTCAAAATGTAATTGTTACATCATTCTGCAGATAGTGTGTCAGCTTTGAATGTGTGTTTGTTGTGGTTTCATGACAATGATATTATTAAATACATTTAGATTTGAAACAGAGTATTAAAAATAAACTTCTCTATACACAAGTAATATAAAGAAAATATTAACTTATATATCTAAAGATAATCTGCATATCAACCCAAAGATATCTATGTAGATTGCAAGTGTTGCTTTAGAATTGTAAATTATAAAAAGAATATTTTTATATATCACAGTAAATCAACTAAATTGTTTAATTTAGAATGTATCATGACTAACTAAAAATGTATCAAAATACTTAAGATATAAGAAAGTGGAATTTAATTACTAATATAATACTGAAAAATGTTACATTTGACTAAGATTGACTATGACACATGCCTCTGATATCATCGGCATTGTATTTATTATTGAAAAATGTTAGATGGGATTATTTAACTTTATTAATAAAACATCAACTCTAATTAATTTATATATGATCTATGCTGATGATGTATTATTCTACACAAATGACATAATTGTAACTTACAAGCTCATGCATCTGAGATATAGAATTTGACATCATGATAATTTGCAATAGAAGCTATAGTATTAAGTAGTACTGCAGCTTTATCTAAAGGCAAAAATTCATATCATAAGGACAACAAACATATAAAATCTTTCTATGTATATATCCTGAATATAGGTTTGGGTGTTGTACACAATCTTGACAAATTCCCCAAATCTACTAGTTAAAGAAAGGAACCAACATTCATATATAGTAATGTTGTCATCTTGAATTGGAAAGGAAAATATACTAAATTTCAAAATATTACCATAATTACAAATTATATTTAAAACTCTTATTAGGTTAGGTGTCTCTCTTATGTAACATAGTATACCAACCCTAATCTCTCCATATCTGTGATCACTGGGCATTAGTAGACACAAAACATTCAAGCCATTGATTTTATAAAAAGTCATGTACATGGAGAATATAGCAAGCAAGCAAGCAAAATAAGCTAACTGTAAGTAGGATTTAACAAGAGGCTCAACCCTTGTTTGTAGACTTGAAGAGGCACTCAGCAAAAAGTGAGTTTGAGATGTTATTTGACCCATTATATTTGTTAAGAGAGATGAAATCTTTGAAATAAAGTTTTTATACAACTATTTTATAGCTTCGCCTATCCAACGCTTAGTGAAAAGCATGCTTTCTATCTATCAACTATATGAATTAAGAAGTTAATCTCTGCTAGTTATGTCTTTTGTTCCTTGTAAGATTTTCTTAAGAACTAAGTGATAACAGAATTGTAGTAATATTAGTTTCAAATAGATTCACATATAGTCTGATCATGGTCAAGCATTAAAAAAACAACATAATTAATTATAAAATCTTAATACAAGTGAATCTATACAAAAGAGTGTTCATTGCATAATCTGAATATGTCATTTGAATTCGATATTTCAACTATTTCTACTACTATTACTCTGATCTTGTGAAATGTGTTATTAAGGAAGGATATTTGCCTCCTTCGACTTTGGGTTTTCACTCTCGTCTTAAATTATTTCTAATTGATGAAAATAATCAATAATACTTGGTATTATTTGACACTTTTGCTCATTTGTTATCCTCATTCAGATATCTCATGACTTGAATAAATTATATTCGACTTGCCATGTACATTGGTTCATCGTCATGGATCAGATTAGATATAAGTTCCTTTCTAAGCTAGACTTTCATCATCCCGTCTTTAATGCACACTAAAATTCACTACTTTTAATATGGGCTTGCAAATATCCCACTAAGGGGTAAAACTGAGTATTGTTATAAATTCTAGTAGCGATTTTGTTGTGAACTGTAAATTCGAGATGGTACAATTAACGACATATGTTTACAGAAATGGTGGAAGCGATGAAAAACGTCGCTTCGCGCAACGTTTCCGACAATGAGCTGACAGTAGAGGAGAGGAACCTACTCTCTGTCGCGTACAAGAACGTCATAGGGGCCCGTCGCGCCTCCTGGAGAATCATCTCATCCATTGAACAGAAAGAAGAAACAAAAGTGAGTAATATACCTTAATTCTTTAGTTTAGTATAAAATGGAACAGTATGCCAACACTAGTGATGGAAAATCAAAGAGTATATAATATACGAGGTATCCTTGCCATCCAGTAGTTACTCTGACATACTATTTGTATTTATAACATATTTGGGTAATGTCACGCTATTTCTTATGTAAAGGATTGCATATCAAAATAAATTTGTTGTTTTATAACTACCATACTTTTAATATATGAGGCATATAAAATCAAAAACAGCTAAGTGCCAAATTTGCAGGAAACGAAAAAAATGTTTATCTATTCTCAGAGTGACAATGAGCTGACAGTAGAGGAGAGGAACCTACTCTCTGTCGCGTACAAGAACGTCATAGGGGCCCGTCGCGCCTCCTGGAGAATCATCTCATCCATTGAACAGAAAGAAGAAACAAAAGTGAGTAATATACCTTAATTCTTTAGTTTAGTATAAAATGGAACAGTATGCCAACACTAGTGATGGAAAATCAAAGAGTATATAATATACGAGGTATCCTTGCCATCCAGTAGTTACTCTGACATACTATTTGTATTTATAACATATTTGGGTAATGTCACGCTATTCCTTATGTAAAGGATTGCATATCAAAATACATTTGTCGTTTTATAACTACCATACTTCATACTTTTAATATATGTGGATATTTATTATACACTAGTTTTATACAATAATATTAGAATTTCGGTTCTTCTTTCCTTTCCTTCAATTATTATATAGCTACTGATCCTTTTTGTTTTTTTTTTAACTAGTCATGTATTGCCTATCGTTATAATTCAGTGCCCACTCAGTCAACGGTCAGTCACTAAGTCACGCTTTGCCAAAATAAAAATAAAACGGGCAGAATGATTGTCATTTATTTATTTCAACTGCAGTTTTGATATCTGCATGGACTAAGAGAAATAGTACTACATCCGTGCCGCTCACGCCGGCAGAAGTAAGGCGTTATCATAGCTATTTGAAACAGAACTTGAAATATAGACTCCCACACTACACAATCTAGTTAGAAAATAATATAAATATTTATATAATATTGGAATATAAAAGCTTATACAAATGATGAAAGAATTATACATCTGATAAACATTACGAATTTGTTGGTAAATCGCTGAAATATACAGTTAGAATGTAAAAGTATTGTATGTAGGAGAATACTGGGAATGGGCGTTGATAAAGCGTAACGGGTCGATAGATCTGAACCAAGGGAAAGAATACGAGGGATGGAATGAAATGGTATTCAGGATAGGCATCTTATCTCAAAAATACGTTAATTTTTATTAACCATACAACCAACCAGCTTTCGTCAATTTGTAATTTCTATACCACGTTTGAGGCATCAAATATAATTTATTGTGTTTATGAATCCCTTATGTATGTCATTAGGTTCTGGTTAGAAGCTCAGGTAATTAAAAGGTACTAGCAAGTATCCAATAATAACTCGTAAAAATTGAGTACAATGATAATGTAGTTTCGTAGAAAAATGCCACAGAAAATTAAATTCAATTACCCCTACAATGCTTAATTTAGATCAGATTTAATTATTGTGTAGATTTTTTTTCCTGAATTGGATTCCCGAATGATTATTAGATATTAGACAAAATAGTGACACAAACGTTTCGTTTTTTTTTAATTATTATGTTTACATACGGCCATTTAATCCAAAAATAAGCATTATGCTAACAATAAGTCAAATGTTCATACGTATTAAGATATTTTATAATTGGACATAAAAATAAATTATGAAATTCATACCATGACTTGACCGTTCAATAGTAGGACTCGATGCACTCCGCCATTCGGAGTCCGGTGAAGGCCCTTCAGGCCCCTAGGGCCATAGCGTAGTCAGTTCGAAAAATTGCGTCACTAGGCCCTTATCTATTTTGTCTAGTATGTAATATAATTTTATTTTTACCATGTGGCGTTTTGGCGAGATACAGTGCCTCAGTATTAAAACTGAACGAGAGAATCCTCGAACAGTGTTTCAATTTCACCAAAACAATATTGTCAGCGGCAAAATAAAATAAGCTTTATTTTATTCGGTAAAGGCGAAACGGTTTTTACCCAAATTCAAATCGATTTTTGACGTGACTAAATCTGTGTCATGGCAGTATTTTTTGTTACGTTTATTTCCTTCCCTAAACGTCATTCATAGTGTTACCGCTTGAGTTATGTGGTCCGATATATTATTTCATTACTATTTCCTTGAAAATAAGATGTTATCTGGTGTGTCGCATTATTATTTTTATGAATGGTATACTAATGAAAGAGTATTGACACCGCTTTTTAAAATGAGTTATACACACATTTTTGCCGTGAAATTTGAAAATGAGCTAAATCCAATTTTAATCGTTCGTATAACATGTTTAATTTTTTTATGATTTCCAGTTTTTATACAGCGAGAATGAAGTTCATATTTTGTCGGTTTTAAGTTTTTGTTCTTTTTCTGTTCTTATTATTTTACATGTACAAAATATGACAATCTTAAAAATATCATTTTCAAATGTAATGGCACATGTAATAAAAATACAGTTACTTTTTTGATATCTCAACGTTAAAACCCGAGCGAGAGTTTCGATTCTTTTGGCAAAAGTTATTATATATTTCAAATTAAATTATATTTGTTTATTAAATTCGCATCACTCATTTCGTTGTAATCGCAACCGAATGTACTGAAAAAACCGTTATTCAGAGATATAACGTTGTTTTTTGTTATCTCTCCATTGCGACGGGGCCACAAAAAAAAACAGTAACAAGGAGGTCCGTAACGCGGCGTGTAATGAGAAATGTGACTCATTCTAGTGATTACATAAGGCAGTTGATACATCGACGCGCTTTGCCCAATTGTGTACGCCCTACACGTACTTTAATGTCATATTACGCTTTAAGGTAATTTAAGAAAGTCCACATGCACTGTCCGATATGACAATGGTGAAGAAATTAAATTGCTCGTAGTCTCGATTTGGTTGTGAAAGTATGTAACCACCTAGGTATTTCATCCGTGGTGTTAACAGACGGCTATGACTGCAGAGTACAAGTATTATAGTGTCATGGTGTTCAATGTTCTTGAATGTTATTTGGGTTCGTTCACTTATGACGTATGCAGATTTTTTGTAATTTCTGACCGCCCCCTCCTCCCGGTTAGCAAAAGTAAGTATACTTTATGGTCTATAAAGGAATTAACTTACAGTGGTTCGCTATTAGGGCAATGGTAGCCCAGTGGATAAGACCGCGTGCCTCGCATATTGGACATACACATCCGGATCGCCCCATCATATAAGTCATCTAAAATAAGCAATTTAGTTTTGGAGCAATTTGTAGTGCTTCCGTATTACTTGAATTCCCCTTTTTAAAACACTTTCTGATATTTTAATTTTAAGGCATTTTCTAATGCTCGCCCCCATACTGCCGGTTTTTTTAAATGTTAAAATGCTCACCGTTGCAGGTGAATGCTTTATAGTATAAAATTGGCTTTCTTCCGCATTCCTTAGCAATGTTGTAATGCAACAACAAAAAGGTTTAATTTTTATAAACTTTCATTTGCATCGTCTCGTCGATAACGAGTGAATGGAGACACTGGTCTAAACTGGAACGCGGTAAACGGCGCGGCGGCGGTTTTATTTTTCTATTCGGGTGTTCCCCTCGATCGACTTCAACTTTTATATAGTTTGTTTAATACTGCATTCCTACCTATAAATTCAATTATAAGCTATTTAATAAAAGGTAAAAGAAAACGCGTGATTGTCCTTGTGAGTTTGGTCTGGTTGTTGTCATGTTTTTGTTGTTTATATTGTATTTCTTTATCTATCTGACTCAACAAGAGAAAACAAATGAAATTTGTCTCCCTATTAATGTGAGACAGAATTTTTTGCAAAAATATAGAAATAAGAAAACAAAAATGATTTATGAAGTTTACTAAAAAAGACACAAAACATGTATATCCTAAAAGTTATAAATTGTTTTTGCGTTCAAATATCATTTTTTATGTCATCGAAATATTATTGAGACCATTGTAAGTCTTGCTTATCTATACTAATATATAAAGCTGAAGAGTTTGTTTATTTGTTTGGTTGAACGCGCTAATCTCGGGAACTACTGGTTCGATTTAAAAAAATCTTTCGGTTTTAGATAGCTCATTTACCGAGGAAGGATTTTGTATTCATATCCAAGAAGTTTATTCTACGTTAGTTTTGCTTACAATTTATTATTTGCAATCTATTACGTATTATAAAAATAAAGTGTGTGTATGTTAAAATAGATAATAACTTTTTGGTGAATAGATATATCTACAACAAAACGTGTTTTGGGTAATCTCCAAAACGGCTGGACCTATTTTAATGGGAATTTTACTGACAGATAGCCGAAATTATATTGGTTGACATATTCTATTTTTTGTCCGCGGCTTTGTTCGCATTGCTATTTCCAAAATGGTTGAACCGATTTTCAAGAGGTATTCACTTGTAGATTGTAGACCTCATAAAAAGTAATTTAGGTTTTTCATTCGCCTTCGACCGTAGTGGAATATCCGAAAACACAATTATATCGACAATATGGGCATGTTATATCTATATAATAAAAAAAATAACAAATATTGTTCGATGATGTACCTATAGTTTAAAATTTTCATTACTTTTTTATTAGTGTTAGTGAGCACTGAGGGTGGTATATAGTACCCCCCTCGGCAGCAGCTCAAGCCTAGGTCCGTTCCCTCGGCGCGGAGCCCTTGAGTGCGCTGCTCGCGCGATACAGTGACACAAAATCTTACATCACTGCGACAACATTACACATATCACCTCCACACACGTGCACGCATACACGCGTACACATGCAAGTGGAAGGGTTTTATTTTTTTCCCTTATCAAACTGAAATAGTTTAGAATATTATCCGATACGAAATATATATAAGAGTTGTTGAGGTATGTATGCTTGGTACACATATATGTTTCAACAACTCATATATGTATGAATAGTTAGCTTAGCTTAGGTTAGCTCAGATAGGTCGCGAATTGCATGTATCAGGCAACAGCCAAAGCCGAGGTGTGCCGTGCACCCTTGAGCTAGTTGTCAAAATAAAATCGGCTGAGTGCCTTAAGCGCTCGCCTTAGTAGTCCGGTGAAGCTGTTAAGACCTTGCATGGTCAATAGCGTAGTCAGTTCGAAAAAAAAAAGGTGGTATATAGTAGGTTAAAGTTCCAGGTATGTTGCTGATGATAAATCCCATTCCATTCGATATACTATTCGTATTCACATATGTTACAGTACACGTTACAGTAGATGGCGCGCGAGTCGTAATTACAAATGTTTTTGAAAAAGCATTTCTGTAATGTGTGTTACACATTTACTTACAATTTTACATTTCAATAATACATTTATAAAAAACGCGTGCGGAGCCGCCTGTGACAGCTAGTATTTCCATAAAATATATTCCAAGTCCCTAGCGTTATCATAGTATGTCCTGCACAATCTGTATAACGGATTACAGTATGAGATATTATTTGAGCAATGTTACTAGTGTGGCTCTCATATGGGGATTTCCCCAGATATCCGGTGGCGTGTTGTTTATAATGTAACTAGCGGAACCGGCAGACGTTGTCCCGCCCTGATTATAAAAAAAAATCCTTGCCAAATTATTATCTACTGGTGAAAACCGCATGAAAATCCGTTCTGTAGTTTTCGAGTTTATCGCGAACAGTCAGACGCGGTAGGGGACTTTGTTTTATACTATTTATAATGTAATAACAGAAGAAAGTTAATAAAAAATATGAAACGCGACGTAATATTGAAAAGTAATGTCTGAATTTTACATGCGAGTCCTAACACGCATAGTTTCATTAGTTTGATAGCTTGATAGCCAAAGACAAAGGAGACGGGTACTTATAACTGTCCTTTAAATATGCGAATTTATAGTATCAGCCTGGATTTTGACCACCAACCACATTTTGAACACCCGCCATATAGTGAGCGTGTCGCCTTTCGGTCTAAGCCTGTATATATTTAATTAAGGCCCTGAGAAGGCGCTTAGCTACCTACCACTGGTTCGGGAAACCATCCAGTCATCGAGAAGAACCGGGAAGAAACTCGATCTGGTTTATCTTTTTATGTTATATATTTTTACAAACATACATAGTCACATTCGTTCTTAGTGGAGGCACAGAGAGGAGCGTCATTTCCAGAGGTCACCATCGTTCACATATCCACCCTATAATAGCATTTAGACATTGAAACCCGTTTGACATGGTGCTTGAACTCTATCCGACAAATCGGGAATGTGCTCTGGGACTTTGTTATAAAACCTAACACTATTACCTAAAAAACTGTTTTTGGTCTTAGTTAGCCTGAAACTTGTATCTGCCTAACGAGAGTAATTAATATTATGAGAATGGATGCTGTTACCATGTTTTCTACAGGAGTTTGGGTCACCTGTGTTTTCGACTGACACGTTTGTCATCTTTTATTTCTAACGTATTGTTGACTAATGATACTTAAAATATAACCCCATTGCATTTCACATTCCCAGAAAACTGACGACAGTGTTAGTACATTGTTATGCTTTGTGGTACAGTGACGTCACTTTCCCAGTATTTTATGTTTGGACATGATTGTGCTTGAAAGTATTTTACTTTATCTATGTTAATGTAAACGAATGACATACAAGGTTCTTGTGCCTACTTTTTTGACCGCACTCTGTAAATCATTATAAAAATACCACAATTATAAATAGTAGAAACCATTTAATATTCTACTTGAAAATGTGATGAAATTGTTCAAACAAGGTCGTCATTTAATGTACCATTCCATTTGCAGCGGAAAATGTATTTCCAACTTTCTCTTTAGCCACTTTTACTTTATATAGTCATTTTTTTTTTACTTTGATAACTTTTCCAATTCGCTTTGTTCGTCGCATGTTTACACTTTTCTAGTTGTATCTCTTAATGAGACATTCTCAAATTAAATGAGATTGGCTGCCGTCGCACTGGTTTTTAAAACACAATTGTACGACTATTTTTGATTTTTATAATATAATTGTGAAATATTAGGTGTGGTTACTTTCTTTAGCATAGCAATTAGGGTTTGATGTCACTAGGACTGACCAAATTTGGATTTGGATTTGCTTAGATCATGGAGGTTAATTTTCCAAGTTCCTGAAAAAATAGTACGGCCGTGGTCAGTAAATAGTGTTTCAAGATATTTACTAACTATTTGATCGGTTGAATTTAAGTTAGTAGAAATAACTTCTCAGTAATTATTGTCGTCTATCTAAATCACAGAATGTTGGTTTGAACAACACAAATCGATACGAGACATCTAAAATTAACGTTATCAAGATCTCATTTCTCTTAGAGATCATATGAAGTGAAGTAACTGTGAGATTCTAGGAAAGTCGACTTAGGATAGTAGTAAGAGATATTTAGAAACGACAAGATAAGTCAATCCACGTATTACATCGAGTGTTTGCACAATTACTACTATCCTAAGTCGACTTTCCTAGAATCTCACAGTTACTTCACTTCATATGATCTCTAAGAGAAATGAGATCTTGATAACGTTAATTTTAGATGTCTCGTATCGATTTGTGTTGTTCAAACCAACATTCTGTGATTTAGATAGACGACAATAATCCCTTATCAAACTGAAATAGTTTAGAGTATTATCCGATACGAAATATATATAAGGGTTGTTGAGGTATGTATGCTTGGTACACATATATGTTTCAACAACTCATATATGTATGAATAGTTAGCTTAGGTTAGCTCAGATGGTCGCGAATTGCATGTATCAGGCAACAGCCAAA
>MU159363.1:219042-229382 GCA_015888305.1 Antheraea pernyi | reverse complement strand
AGTGCTTGCATTGTTGCGTTTCGTTCGGTCAGTGAGAGTGCCGGAGACCCATCTCCCCTCCCCTCTCCTCTCTCCTCTCCTTTTCCCTCTCCTAACCCTTCCCTCCGAAAGATGGCAACGCACTTACGACTCCTCTGGGGTTGTTAGTGTGCATGGATGGTGGTGATCACTTAACAGCAGGTGACCCACCTGTTCGTTTGCCACCTATGACATAAAAAAAAAAAAAAATGGCCACAAAAATACTAATTTCATAATATGATTATCTA
Source organism: Antheraea pernyi (assembly GCA_015888305.1). Classification (NCBI taxonomy): domain Eukaryota; kingdom Metazoa; phylum Arthropoda; class Insecta; order Lepidoptera; family Saturniidae; genus Antheraea; species Antheraea pernyi. The sequence continues at coordinate 229,116 of MU159363.1, read as the reverse complement.
AAACAAGTGTAAAACGCGTTATATCATATTATTTTTGTTGTTCTATTTCTTCTTTAATACTGAATAACTAGCTAAGTCCGTTACTTGATGACGTCGCGTATTTTTATTAGGCATATTTTATGCAAAAAACAATTTTAAATACATATAATCTACAAGTTTCCTTTCAAAATCATTCATTCTAATATACTCTCTCCTGTAACGTTTTGTAAATGTGACTTAGCCAGTTTTTCCCTTTAGCCCCTCATATGGTTTTTATAGTTACAAGATCTTTCAATTGTTTGAATGACATTTTCTATTTACAATAAATTCAAACGTTTCAGCCAGTATACCAAAAAGGATGACATACTCGTGTCATCGAGAGCTACACTCCAGCTCATTTTCAATGACTCGCGACCTACACAGAGCGATTTATTGCCCGTACACTCTACAAAGACATCATCGCTTCAACCTTCGTAAATAAGAGGCTGGTTAAACTGGTTCTGTGGCGAGACACACGGATATTTGGCAGAAAGAATGATTGATTCGACATCTTTATACCTGGTTGCTAGTTCCCTTGAGTTGAAGATTTGTCTCCAAGCATTTATCAGTATTTCATATTAGGCATAGTTTAGGTACGCAGTCTACCTGATGTGAAGTGCTTACTGCAGCATTTACTTGTCAATAATCGATCTCAAAATAATTGCAGTCCAGAAGCCACCTATAATAAATTTCTACCCTTAAAAGTGAATTCGGACACCTGTGTACTATATACGTTTCCAGATAACCTCCTCTGAAATACCTATAAGCGAAAGTACTATTTGATTTGGAGTACAATAGGCACAGCGATGATGTTTATAAATCTACGTTATGTTGTTTTCGCATGATTCAGAATTAACAATATATTGATTAATGAGTACATGCTTCACAGAATCATCGAATGTTTTGAAGGCAGACTCGTTCTCTATCAAGTATAAACGATCGAAGGGACATATACGAAGATTAAAGTTAAAACTATCTCATGTTGAACTTAGCTGAGAACATCTTGATATACCATATCTAAAGGGTGGGTCAATGTATCAACGTGGTTGTGTCTGTAAAGATTTTTTTGGCTCTCTAAGAACAGTAACAGATTTTATAACAAAGCACATTCCCGATTTGCCAGATAGTAAGTTAAAGTGTTGTGTCAAACGGGTCTTAATACATAAAGGGTATTATAGGGTGGATCAATATGTGAACGATGGTAACGTCTGGAAGTGACGCTTCTCTCTGTACATCCACCAAAACGAATGAAACTATCTGTGTCTATAACTATGAATGTTCGTAAAAATATATTTATTGCCGGTTCTTCTCGATGACTGAGTTGTTTGTCCGAACCGGTGGTAGTTTTAGTGTCCATAAGTGCCTTTTTAGGGCCTAAATTAAATAAAGTTACAGCTTCACCAGACTACTATAAAATAATTCAACGAATGAATTACTAAAGGTAATTCTCACCTATTTATATATAGATAAACCTTTATATTTTGAACCAGCCAGACTTCGCATCGCTGGTTTTTAATGGGTATAATAAATCGGTTCCGAATTCACGAAAATACGTAGATACGAAGTGGGTGGAAATCAAATAAACGATATTTCACCCCCTTAGGAGTTGAATATTTTCTTCAAATGTATATGGAACCACCTCTGAATATAAACAATTCAAATAAAAGTCATTAAAATCGGTTTATAATTGACGGAGATATTGATTAACATACATTTAAAAAAACCTACAACCAAACGTAGCAACGTCCTCCTTTTTCGAAGTCGGTTAAAAAAGAAATGGCCATTATGGATAGCTTCATTTAACACATAGTTATTAAAGTTTTAAGAAACTAAAATTGTTATAAGCACTGTGCGTTCAACTATGTATGTTTTGTTGCCATGAAGAAGTGGGGCTAGCGGTGAGATGCTTATGTTTTTTCCTCTGTATATAAAATATTTTGTTAAGATAATATACAACACAGAATATGAATAACGAAGGAGGCAATGGCGAAAGCGGGGTGGTAGGGTTTTATAGCCTGACTGGGTCGCAACCACTATGTATATGGCGAATAAATCCTGTCCGCGTAAATATATACTTATGTGTAGCTATTTGTTTACTAAGAAAGGGAGAAAAAAAGTTTTAAAACAGTTTTAAGTTCAACCTAATTACAACCATAACACCTAGTAATAAAGTCATAAATGTTTAAAATATTATCTAATGCGATACAACGCAAAGCAATAAATTACTCCCCTCGCAAATGAAAAGACAACATAATTGGATTGTAATGTGCTTACCATCAGGCACAGTGTAGTCATCTTGCCGTGCTACTATAAAAAAAGACGAAGTTACAGCTATCAGCTTTTATACTATAAGAATTTTACAAGGTCGGCAATGGGGAAATAATTGTTTTCGATAATGATAGTAAATTCAAAATTTATAAAATCGGTGATTTTGTAAACGATATGTTCAACGATAGTTTGTTTGGACAACACATCGATTGGCACAAGTTTGAATTCTTCAAAAGAGTCTGAGCTTTCTACAGAGGAATATATCGTTATGAAACCATAGCAAAACAATACAGCGTTTTGTCTAAACTAGACTTGTTAGTAACGACCCTCCAGTTGAATATCTTTCGCCTAGTACCTATGTGTGTATTAAGTGACTTCACTTGAGAGCCAGTACCCTCCAGGTTTAGTATGATTACCGTCTTTTTTGTGTCATAGCAGGCAAACGAACAGGTGGGTCACCTGATGATAAGTGATCACCACCGTCCATAGACACTAACAAAACCAGGAGAGTCGAAAGTGCGTTGCCAGCCTGTGTTTGGGGGAAAGGGAGGGAAGGGGGAGAGGAGATGGGAGGTGGACCTCCGGCACTCTCACTGACCAAACGAAACGCACCAATGCAAGCACTGTTGCTTCACGGCGGTTTTCTATGAGAGGGTGGTACTACCCCGGGCGAGCCAACCCATTTGTGCTGAAACCAATATTCAGCATGGGTCTACCACCTACAAAAGACCACATCGTCATTTAATATTAGACAGGGTTGTGGTCTGTAAGTGGTAGAGCCATGCTGAAGCTGTTACTGGTTTCAGCATGAATGGGTCAGCTCCTCTGTGGTAGTACCACCCGACCCACAGGAACACCGTTGCGTTTCGTTCGGTCAGTGAGAGTGCCGGAGGTCCACCTTTTCTCTCCTTCGCCTCTCCCTTCCCAAACACAGGCTGGCAACGCACATGCGACTCCCCTGGTGTTGCAAGTGTTTATGAACGGTCGTGATCACTTAAAATCATTTGAACCACCTGTTCATTTGCCTCCTATGATATAAAAAAATAAATACTCTAATTAAATTCTAAAGCAAAGATATAATGCAAGCTTTTACATTTCAGTTATGTTTATTCGGGTGACTTCTTTTTTTACTTGCAATTAATCTTAGTTATTGGCAAGAGAACCATCGATAGCGATACGATGGTCTATAGATTATATACTTAAATTTAAAAAAACATAATAATAGACAGTATATTTAGTAGGCATAACTAATTAAAATAGATTTACAGTTCAACGAACCGAACACACGGTTCAGATATACAAAATTCCTTATTCCATTCTGAAATTATAAACCAGTTTGCGAAATTGTAGTATGTAATTTACCTTCTATTATAAAACCTTCAGATATATTCAGTCATTGAAGTGAAAGGTCATAAGAAACAATTAAATGGCTTAATGAAGAGAACTATATATACAACTCTAGTGGCACCCTGCGGCTCCGTCTGCGATTGTATCTTCATCAATTATTATATATGTGTTGAACAATCTTTTTGTAAATCAAAATTATTCTAAATTACTCTTTATAACATTTGCTATCTATCAATGAAAGTCCAGTAAAAATCGATACAATCGTTTCGGAGATTAACTGCAACAAAAAGACAGAAAGACCCATTAAAAATATATAAATTCAGTATATACTTTTACATACATTTTACGACTTATTTACTCTACCGACCATCATGATATTTTGCATACATTGTAAGCGATGCCTAATATGAATATAAGGTACCGAAAGCCCAGCAAATTGTACTGCACCCGAGGCATAGAAAGATATCTTCTACTACATTTTTACGACCGAATCACGGGCAAATGCTACTGTGTATATATACGGTGGGAATACAGTAATGCTCTGTTGGGACAAATATGTATCTCAGTACCACGAAACAACGGTCGTTTGCAGAATCGCGAAACATTCTTCCCACCGAAGTATTCGACAAACGTTGGACAATACTCGCCCCTCTACCGAATGTGCCACAAATACAATAATATACAATCCAAATTTGATATTTTTCATTGTTAAAGAATAAAATAAAATCTCAACTGGCAAAAAAAATTGTACTTAAATTTTTTTAGCTTAATTTTTATATATTTTCTTTGAATATTTAAACTCAATTCAAATGTTTGAGCTCTCATATATTTTACACGTTAGTTTCAAATCTAGTAGGTTACATTAGTAACAACTTTATCGTAACAGTGTTAACAGAATCAAACTCTTTTGTAACCAGTTTTGTGAAATAAATAAAAAATAAAAATGCTAGTTGGTACAGGGGAGTCGAAAAGGGAAATATATAGTGCCGCTCCTGCTTAGAAGGGTTGAGGGTGACAAAATTATAAATACAGCCTATACCTTAAGCTAAATATATCTAACTATCGGGCCCGGAGGACATTATCCCTCCCTAATAGTAAAAAAAACCTTGACAAATTATACCTAAACCATCCTTATTAATCACTTTATCTTGTGGTGAAAACCGCATGAAATTCTGTTCAGTAATTTTAGAGTTTATCGCGAACAGACAAACGTGGTGTATGACTTTGTTTTATGTCTTTGTTGTTTCTATATTACTTTGTTTGGATTATTTATGATAATGATATCTGACAAAGTTGTAGTCAAACCGTATTGGACAACGATTTTCTTCTTCTATATCTATCTATATACTAATACTAGCGGGCCCGGCAGACGTTGTCCCGCCCTGATTATAAAAAAAATCCGGGACAAATTATATATCAAAACGTTCCTCGTAAATCACTTTATCCACTGATGAAAACCGCATAAAGATAGTAGTTCAGTAGTTTTTGAGTTTATCGCGAACAGACAGACAGACAGACGCGGTAGGGCACTTTGTTTTATACTATGTAATGATGAAGAGTTTGTTTATTTGTTTGGTTGAACGCGATGATCTCAGGAACTACAGGTTCGATTTGAAAAATTATTTCGATGTTAGATAGCTCATTTATCGAGGAAGGCTACAGGCTATATTTCATCACGCTAACACCAATAAGAGCAGAGCACCAATGAAGAATGTTTCAAAATCGGGCTGTTTTTCCTTTTAGCTGCGTGTTAACGTTAGTATTATATACGTTGCAATGGTAACGTGGTAACATTCTATCGCAAACATTTTTAAAGTTTATTTTGTGTTTCTGTTCAAACTGTTTATTCTACGTTTGTTTTGTTTCCAATTTTTTATTTGTAATCTATTACGTATTATAAAACTAAAGTTTCTTTTTATCACGCTTTTATTAGCTTCACCTGTATGTATGTTTGTAACCGACCCCTTTGAGCTCGATTTTGTCCTACTTTGAACGATCACATTTAATTCAAACTTTGCACACCTGTCAAAAGTCGATGACAATGCAATAATCCGAAAAAAAAAGTTAACTAAAAAATGAAAAATAAATAATAGTTTAAAAAAACACGCTTTCATAATCCAACTAACTTGTCACTTTTTACAAAAAATTACATTTATTTCTAATTTACACTATTCTTAATCCAAATTTATTACATTTTATTTTCTGTTTTTTAGGATTTTTTATTGAAAGCGTGTTTTTTTAGTTTTTTAAACTATTATTTATTTCTTTTGAGAGTTTCCGCGACGTAAACAAAGTAACTGATTCTTCGCGGACGAAGTCGCGGGCAGAAGCACTAGCTTTATTATCCACTAGGATAATATAATCAAATATAATTTATTACAACAGCCGATATAGACATTAGCATTATCATTATAAATTTAAATCTTAACTCAAGTATAATATCCTGTAAAGTAAACGCATAATATATAAAATAACCAAGGTGAACTACATTTAACTCACACAGCCAGTTCATGGAGCACCTATATCATAACGCGCAAGTCAATATAAAAACTTAAAGTCAGAAGTAATAAATTTTTACCCGCGTGTTGTTTGAATAATAAGCGCTAACGAGTTTCTAATATATTAAATTAAACACATATTAAAACGATACACGAAAACAATAATTATTAGCTGTGCCCGCGACTCCGTCCGCGCGGAACCTAATTTAAAATTATCTGAATATATTCGGTGTTATTACAAAAAAGTTAAATACATCCTGAACCCTAGCTTTAAAAAGGTCTCGTATTAAATGCACCGAGGTCGCTGAATGTTCGTCATCTTGCTCTTTTGTCTCGCTTTAGTTAAGTTAGGTTAGACTTGCGAAAAAGGATAACGCCAACTTGCCTCGGGTGAGCGCGGTGCATTTATTACGAAACCTATTTAAACCAAGTATTTAATAAGTATTTAACTTTTTTTTAATAACACGGATTAAATCCATTTACTTATTTACTATTCTCCGGTACTTAAGTCGCGTCTTCATTAAAATTACAATAACTTTTGATAGGGTGAACCGATTTTAATGAAACCAAGACTAAACATTACTCGAAGGTATGTTTTATGATTTATATTTATATTTTTTTTGTTGTACATTGTACTTTAGCAATGCTGAAACAAAGACTTAGTTATAGACGAAGATAGGCTTTATGATTTTCTTGATAAGGTTTTATTGTGAAACTCGTACCTAGTAGTGATGCGTGTTCATATAAACAGACAAACAGATAGACAGACGGACATTATTTAAAATGATTGAAATGTATTCTATAACTTATTCCAAGACACCTGCAACAATTTTTTTTTCACGAAGATCGAAAAATTACGGATACGTTAGATTTACATACCTACATATTATATTTATAGATAGAAGACGGTATTTTAGCTCAACGATGGCAGAGATTATCAATGTTATTGTAGGGTTTTGTGCTAAGAAAATTATTTGTTTTATTTTCATTCACTAGAGCATACATTTTACATATTTATCTTTTCTGTTTAGTTCTTATTCAAAAGTTTAATAATATGTTGCAAATTAAATAGTCTAAAATGTATTTTATCGTAATTTAGTTAACCATTTGATACTGATTTCATTTCATCAAAGAAATACATTTTCTTCACATTTATACTGTAACTAGCGGGCCGGGCGGACATTGTCCTGCCTTGATAATAAACAAAAAAATCTAAAATTCAACCATAGCGCCACCTACCGGGTCCAATTATCTAAACTATCACTAGAATCTAAACCATTCTCGGATCCACTTGAACACGCACACAAAATTTTATCAACCAACCGTTTAGAAGGAGTTCAGTGACATACACACGTACAGAAGAAATTTATATATAAAGATGTATAAAGCTATGTATGTAGCAGTGCTCGCGACTATGGTAGCGTGAAATTTAATATGTAATACAGTGAATAATAAAATCATTAGTATTTATAAATCTGACTCTGAATTTAAATCGGTACACGGGTCAGTACTCAAAATAACATTGTCCTGTGTCTCAGACACGTGCTTGTTTTTATATGATCGATATACATTTCCTCGAAATTATGGAATTAACACTAATAAATGAGCAAGTTTGTCATCACATTTTAAGTTATTCCGATGGTCTCAGTCGGTAGCGAATCTAACCGAACTACTTTTACTATCACACAATCTCATCTCCGAGACACTCGTCCGTTTACTACAAGACTTTACCCAAAACCAAACAAATATAAGTACCATATTTAAGATATAAACTATATGTTACTTCCATGTATAAACTATGATTATACCAAATTTAGTAACAATCCGATTTGCGTAAATTTCTTTTGTAATATAATTTTTGTATTTTTCTAGATAATTAGGTCAAATATTAAACCCCTATTTTTTAATTGATTTCGAACGAGAATCGAGTACAGATTATCCTCCATAAATATTGCTACTGTCTAAACGTTCAGCCTGTATAGTGTGTATTAAAGACTAGTGGATTATGGAGAGGTACTTACACACTACCACGTACAGAAAGCATTCCGGTCGTCAAAAGAGCAGATAAAATACTTAATAGGCTATACCAATAACTGGCTGTTTTTACTACAAGACTAGGGTATCAATCACTTCCAGACATTGTCGTTTGTTACCAAGCGGCTGGGCGACTTAAGCGCTCGCTTCTTTTTTTTTTTTTTATAGTAGCACGGCATAATGACTGCCATGTGCCTGGTGGTAAGCACAGTACAATCCAAAAACAATAGCGACCACCGAGTGACACACTATCCATCGCCGGTCACCGCTGGCATGCCGGCCTGCGAAATGCTGGAAATGCACAGGCTGATCCCGAAACGCGACCCGCAGAAGCGAATCACTATGACTGGCTTTTTCGCCATATACATGGTGGTTGCGACCCATTCGGGCTGTCAAGCCCTACCACCCCGCTTTCGCCATTGCCTCGTTCGTTATTCAGCAGGGTGCACCACGTGCAGGTGAGGTTGGCTTGAGTGTCTCAAGTGTTAGATGTTATTCGACACCCCTTACACCCCATGTTAGTCCAGTAAAGCTGTGAAAGACCAACAGACTAATAGCGTTAGTCAGTGCGAGAAAATAATCCAGACATGACGCCTTATAATAAACTAGCCTCTGCCCGCGACTTCGTCTGCGTGGAATAGTAACTTTGAGCTAACGCTGACACGCAGCGGAAGCTCTCGAGAGGAAAAAAAACCCCGATTTTGAAACATTATTCATTATTGCTCCACTCCTATTGGTCTTAGCGCGATGATATATAGTCCATAATGTTCGTCGATAAATGAGCTATCTAACACTGAAAGAATTTTTCAAATCATACCAATAATTCTTGAGATTACCCCTTACAACGTCACAAACTTAACATCTTTATAATATTAGTATGGATTTTCGAGAACAAAACTTGCTTCATATGATCTGCTTGAATTTATGAAGATTAGTAATCTGCTAAGAAAACTTATACTACCTCTTCCGGGACCAATATTTGCTATCTCAGAATCCGGTTACGTATTCAGTTGTTTTGGTGTCTCATCCACGCTGTCACAAAATGCCCAAGACACCCATGTTGAACAAATCCTTACTAAACAGTGGTTAGTGAGCCTTATAAATTCTTCGGATCGTTTTTGACATAATAATTATATTTAAGGTTGATAGATTCCAACCCCATTTGACGGTCCATCATGTAAGTCGGCAAACATGAGTGATTTTTAATAGTCATGTGGGGATGCGCCGGTGCTATGCAGTTCGCTACAGTACCCATTTATATTGGAGAGATAGCTGAGGTGAGCTAAACCAATATCGTTAAAAATTATATTTACCTAACGGGCCCGAAAAACGTTGTCCTGACTTGATAATAAAAAAAAATCCTTAAGGTCAACCGCAGCGCCACCTATCGAATCCAATTGTGAATCTAAACCATTGTTGAATCCACCGGGACACACACAAAAGATTTCACGTTTATAAGTGCCTTCTCAGGGCCTAAATTGAATAAGAAGTATTTGGATTTGATTGGAGTAGTTTTTTTCAATTTATGCAAATTATGCAGTTTGTCTGTGAAGATCGATTATAAAGTTGTTATTTAACAGACATATGAAAGCGAGTTACAGTATATCTTGAACCAAATCACTGATTATAGCATAATACGTGATGAAACCCTAGTATTGTGGGAAGGCTATTCTAAACCCAAGTTGAAAATTTGCAAGTGGTAGAGCCACCCTGAAGCTATTACTGGCTTCAGCATGAATGGGTCGGCTCGTCCGGGGTAGTACCACCCTCTCGCAGAAAACCGACGTGAAGTAACAGTGCTTGCATTTTTGTGTTTCGTTCGGTTAGTGAGAGCGGCGGAGGCCCGCCTCCCCTCCCCTCTCCTCCTCTCCCTCTCCCTCTCCTAATCCCTTCCCCCCAAAGAGTGGGA
>MU159363.1:127559-172127 GCA_015888305.1 Antheraea pernyi | reverse complement strand
ATACTTATATTGCATTACTCATTTTCCTGTTATTTTATATTTATGAGAGTGATATCAATTACTGTGGTACAAGCATTTATTTAATTGACAGGTGGGACGTTTGATAATGCGCGCAGCACCCGAAGTAAATCTAAAACGCGTCACCCTTGAACTTGGCGGCAAGAGCGCACTTGTTATCTTCAATGATGCTGACGGTATATACAATTTACTTAAATTATATTACGTACTAGTTACCCCCGCGAACATCGTTTCGCCTTAATATGATTTTTTTCTTAGCCTACCTTTTTAGTATATTTTGGGGTGTAAGGAGTGTCGAATAACATCGAAGACTTGAGACATCCAAGCCAATGACATGCCAAAACGAGGCAATGGCGAAAGCGGGGTGGTAGGGTTTTACAGCCTGACTGGGTCGCAACCACCATGTATATGGCGCGAAAAAGCCCGTCATAGTGATTCGCTTCTGCGGGATCAGCCTGTGCATATCCAGCTTTTCGCAGGCCGGCATGACAGCGGCGACCGGCGATGGATACTGTATCACTCAGTGGTCGCCATTGTTTTTTGATTGTATTGTGCTTACCATCAGGCACAGTGCAGTCATTTTGCCATGCTACTATAAAAAAAAAAGATACATACCAACATATGGAACATTTTGCTATACTATAGAGAGTGTTCGTTTTTGCGGAATATAAATTGAGAAAGCGAAATTTTTAATTTTATGGTACACTAATTTGAACTAAATATTATATAAAAGTTGTAGGGAATATGTGAATGATAATAAATATACATATTTAATTTCTTTGGTCATTATAATCACGTAAGTGTAATGCAAAGAAAATATACAAATGTAAATGAAAAATAGAAACAATGAATAGAAATACCAGTTTTCAATTCCAAACCTCAACCCATGAGGAAGCACTATGATCCTTGTACCACTTTTACCTGTCCAAATAAATCTGTTGCTTGTGGATTCCTTAGGTGTTCAGCTAATCCTGTGGGCCCGGGAGCCACGCTTTTCTTCCTGAGGCCAGAAAAGTCCCAAACGCGAACAGACTGGTCCAAGGAAGCTGAGACCAGAAGATCATCAGTGGGATGAAATTGTGCACACATAACATAGTGATTGTGGCCAGTGAGAACATTGATACATTGACGAGACTGCCAGTTCCAGATTCTTATAGTCTGAAATAGATTTTAACGTATAACATGTAATAAACTATTTACTTTTCCTTTGGATTATAATAGATCACCCGCAGTTCAAGCTGTTCAGCTATAGAATGCCCTTCCATCTGATATTAGGCAGACAAGATCTGTGCCAATATTAAAAAATGTCTTCATTGGTACTCTCTCTTGCTGCCTTGATACAAGCTGTCTTTACTGATGAAATGATGATGAAATATTGTGTTTCCAAGACAATGAATGTAGTGTACTTTATTTCATAATTAAGTAACCTTCAGGTACTCTCTCTTGCTGCCTTGATACAAGCTGTCTTTACTGATGAAATGATGATGAAATATTGGGTTTCCAAGACAATGAATGTATGTACTTTATTTCATAATTAAGTAACCCTAACAAGTAATTTAAATATGTAGTGCATGTTTTAATATACTGTCAAAACTGTTTACGACAACATCGGTTACATTTCATAACAAAGGTTCCGGCAGAATGCTGTATCTCGAAAACATCACCAGTTGTTACGACTATCGGTTATTACGACTAAATATGAGAGAGTAGTAGATTTTGACTGAATATAATTGTGAATCAATTTATATGTTATTAGTATTTTATAGGACTGTAGTATTGATTGTTTGTGTACATTTTTATATTACCACCAGTAACTGTATTTTAATAATTAGGTCTCTCAATGGTTCGCCTAGAAGAGATTGTTCTATACCTGTGGTAGTTTTAACAATAATTGTGCCTCCTTAGTGATTAAATTGAGTAATTTTGATTTTGATTTAACAATAAGGGTGCCTATGTATACACAAATAATGTAAATTGCAGTCTAATTTGTTTATTTTATATGTTGTGTCTTTATTAAGTTTGTTAATGGGAATTTTACAAAAATGAATCTAATATCAAGAGTAAGAACCTGATATAAACTGTTTACTGCCCTACTATTATAGTATAGTATAGCCCAAGGAACATCTTTACTGGTTGCAATTATTTTTGGCTCCCTTTCATAAGAAGGTACTTATATACAGTGAAAAACACCAATGAATATAAAAACTTAAAAACTAAAGTATAACTCTTAGGGAGTATTTATAAGTAAACATAAAAGAATACAAATAATAGAAGTGTTTATATGGATTTTCTCGCTTTTAAATACAGTAGTGATCTGTACTTTAATTACCACAACTGGATTATGGTTTTTCATTACATAGTATAAAACCAAATCCCCTATCGCGTCTGTCTGTTTGTCTGTTCGTGATAAACTCAAAAACTACCAAACGGATTTTCATGCGGATTTCACCAATGGATAGGGTGATTAATGAGGAACGTTTTAGTATATAATTTGTCAAGGTTTTTTAAATAATCAGGGCGGGACAACGTCTTCCGTACCGGCTAGTTATTAAATAAATTACAGGCAACTTAGGATAATGTGTCACTCTTAAACGAGGGATGTTGTTACACACAGTTCAAGAACCCTACAGTAGATCTATGTGTGACACAATAACATAAATTTCATACTGAAATTTTTCAATCTCAAGATTTATCATCTTTCATCATTTTATAATGATTATATGGACTTGATTTCGTATTGAAAAAGCTAAAAACTTTTGTTACTGTACAGAATAAACTTAATATTTACATGAATAGTGGATAGTGTCTTTTTAAGGACAACCATAAGGAATCAGCACAAATGAGTTCCTCGCCATTGTTAGATAACCAATAGCTTCGTTAAATTCATTTACATATAATGTAAAATTTTATATTGTTTTAGGATAAGCAAATTAATAGAAATTTATTATTACAAACCTGATCATCAGAGGCACTTAAAATCCAAGGGTACTCATGGTGGAAAAATGTTGTTCGGATATAATCCAAATGCCCTAATAAAGTGAATAAGCATCTCCTCTGTTTATAATTCCACACCTGAAATTAATTAACAAATCTTATTTAAATATCACTGTTTAGTATTCAACATTTATTTTTAATTTACTCAATTGTCTTTGGTTACATGACTCAGATTACTAAAATCTTAAGTATATAAATAACTTGCCTTTGCACGCGACTTCGTTCGCATGGAATAATTACTTTGGGCTAACACTACCATGCAGTTGAAGCTCTCAAGAGGAAAAACCCCCGATTATGACAACTATTGGTCATAGAGTGATGATTTATAGCCTTTAATCTTCATCGATAAATGAGCTATATAGCACTGAATGAATTTTTCAAATCGGACCAGTAGTTCCTGAGATTACTCCCGGCAACATCACAAACTCACAAACTTTACCTCTTTATAATATTAGTATAGATTTTTTTTTTTTTTTCGAACTGACTACGCTATTGACCGAGCAAGGTCTTAATAGCTTCACCGGACTACTAAGGCGAGCGCTTAAGGCGCTCAGCCGATTTTATTTTGACAACTAGCTCAAGGGTGCACGCACACCTCGGCTTTGGCTGTTGCATGATGCATGCAATTCGGGACCTATGTAAGCTAACCTAAGCTAAGCTAACTATTCATACATATATGAGTTGTTGAAACATATATGTGTACCATTTTGTATAGATTATACCTTCTCTGTACATAGATAAGAGAAATAAAAAAATAAAAAATGCATTGTACACTGAAAAGATATTTCTTATTTAGACTATACTTGAAATTTTATATAGTGCCTAAAACTTTACAACCAAATTTGGTATATTTATATCCTATCTTAAATAAAATATTATAAACATTGATATGAGTTTGTTTGTTTATTTCATGAAATTTTGCTTTTATTTTTTTAATACATTTTATGCTAATCTCCAAAGGTGTTTTATTCTCATAAATAAAATAAATCATTACTTAGTATAAAACAAAGTTCTTTACCCCATCTGTCTGTCTATCTGTTGGCAATAAGCTCAAATACTACTGAACGGATCTTTATGCGGTTTTCACCAGTGGATAAAGTGATTTATGAGGAATGTTTTGGTGTATAATTTTTCAAGGATTTTTTTATAGTCAGGGCGGGACAGCGTCTGCCGGGTCCGCTAGTATTTTATATAATAAAAACACAAAATTATTATACATATCAACCTGTATAAATAGATCTAAGCAATAAGTGCAATGTAATTAGCACCAACATTAATACCCAAAAATACTAAAACAGATAGGGGTAATCCTGATTTATTTAGTAACAAATCATAATTTCATATATCGTAATATTGAGAGGCAAACATCAATTACACAGACAATGAGTGAAAGGATTGAGATAGTGTGAAAAATGGTTGTTAAAATCATTTTTATATGCATTCTGCATACCTACACCTAACAAGGGAAGAGAGAAAGAGATGTTAACAACAATTTGATATCCATTTTACATATCTACATATTATTAAAGGTAATAATGTGTTATTTTCCGATTTTTGTTTAATATCAGCATCAGAAACTTTCCGTAGCTTTTAAGATATATCAAGATATCATTGACTTTTATCCTATATCTGTACACTAGATTAACTCTCAGTTTAAATGCATTTCTTTAGAGATTAATGAAAGATACTAAAGTCATTTTACTGAATTAAAATAAAGTAATGATTACTTGCAGCGATAGATCTGTATTTTTAGTATATCGTCCATTAAATTACCTTAGTGAAAACTTTTTCTAAAAAGACTTGAGTAGAAGATTTTCAGTAAATATACGCAAGCAATGATCCTGGAATGATTGAATCAAATCATACAGGATACGTTTCCTAGAGTACGTACCTCTTACGTGTCAAAAACATGATCAGAAATGCACAGCGGTAATAACCACAAATTAACCAAAAATGAATCCCACCTTAATCTTGTAATCATCACCACCAGACACGAAGAGAGGCTGTTGGCTGTGGAAACAGATACCACGCACTGGACCGTCATGTTCATCAAATTTCTCCAATAATGTACACATACGATAATCCCATAACTGAATGACTCCGTTGTGCAAACTGGCAAGAACCCATGGCCGTTTAGCGTGGAAGGATATTCCTTTCACCCTCGCCGATTTAGTCTCAAACTTTGTTAACATTTCGTTGTTTTTATTAGAGTTATATTTGAGAAATTGCACAAAAAATAATACAACTGAACGATGACAGCCAACCGGCTGACGTGACACGTCCAACAAGAACTAGAGTTGCTACATAACCTTTAATTTCTGTACGACATGTATATTAACTTTATGGACTTTTATTAATACTCATTGCAATAAGTATAAATAATTATACAACATTATTAAAGAAGTTTTTATCTTAGAATATCATGTAGTATAATGTATCATGTAAGTATCATGTAGTATAATTTAGTCATAATCTAGTGTAATTTGACTCTATATTTTGTAATATTGGTGCTGTTTTACGTAATATAGTTTGATTATTGTCCAAAAGTGAAGTGGATGGAAAATAATACTACGGAGTATCGATTTCAATTTGCCACAAAAATCCTTCGAAAGTTCTAACAAGATGGCTATTATCTTGTTCGTTTATTGCAACGATGACAAGAAACTTGTAACAAATAACGTACACGACAATGGCAGCAATAATCTACTTTTAAATATGCCACCACCAGTCGCAAGAATAACATTCCACCACCATGTACGTATAGGAAAAATAAGAAGAGTTAGACAGATATTGAAAAAAAGTTTGTTACAAGTTAAAAACAAATAATAATAATCGCGTTAGTTCTTTGAGTGGTTTCAATTTAGTAGGCTTAAATAACACTAGATCTATTTATCTATGTTCGTATTCGCCCTGTCTACGCGGGGTTTCCGATACGTATTCTCAGACTTATGGTAACCACTGTGCAGCCTGGTACACATATATGTTTTAACAACTCATATATGTATGAATAGTTAGCTTAAGTTATCTCAAATAGGCCGCGAATTGCATGTATCAGGCAACAGCCAAAGCCGAGGTGTGCCGCGCACCCTTGAGCTAGTTGTAAAAATAAAATCGGCTGAGTGAATTAAGCTCTCGTCTTAGTAGTCCGGTGAAGCTGTGCTCCTTGCACCTTGCTGGGTCAATAGCGTAGTCAGTTCGAAAAAAAAAAACTATGCAGCCGAGATAGTGAGGGCTTTTCGACCAGAAACAAAGTAGGTACAGGCTCAACCTTCTTTATTATTTGTATTTTTAGGACATTGAATACTAATTGATATCTTGGTTCGATTAGATTTTATTTATAACAAGGAAAAAATATACACCACACAAAAGCACGTTTTAACTGTAACCTATCCGACGTGATTATTTAGTTATTGTGTAATTAGTAAAAAATTGTTTTGACTATTGAAACCGTTTCAAATGATTGGTTATTTAAAAAGTTAGGAAATTGATTTTCTCATTAAATTAACTTATGCGATTGTCTAATCCACAGAGTACCGAAAGGTACTTGGTCAGATTTTTATTAATTATAAAAATTAGAGTGTTAGTAATTCTCTAAATATAATCAATAGCTATGAATTTTAAAAAACCTTTTGGCGTTTGAAATCACAGAGTTCCACATCCTTTAGGATCAGAGTTGTCAATGAAACGGCTTTATCACTACAAGTAACGACTATTGTTTAAGTCTTGTCACAAAACACAATATTCGACGACAAAAATGGCTTATCGAGTTACTGACGATTTTTAAAGTACAAATCAAAACAGTTTTAGGACCGGTAGTAAATGTATTTTTGTTAACTGGATACAGAATTAATTGTGCCAAGAGATGTATATGGAAAATACAAAAGTTATTCTTTTATAACAAAAAGAAAACGTACTACAACACCATATTTTATTCCACGAGACTGAAGAATTCTTTAAATTATATATATAGTTGACGTAAATATGTAACTAATTCATATATTTCTTAATTTAATTAGAATTATTTGTATTTTTTATATCAAATACTTCATGTATTTGTAGAATTAGTATTAAATGTGTCAAATATTTCTGGTAAATTATGATTGAAATTACAATTTATATGATTGTTGCAGTGATGGTAATATATTAAATTAAACATCAGTATTTTTATATGCATTTAAATTATAATTAATCTAGCCTCTTATGCCTTTGCCAAAAAAAACCCTGAGTGCACACTTGGTAGAATCAATTTTAAGAATTTGATTTTAAAGACTTTTATTTAAAGGAGTTAGTAGCAATGGTTAGAAGTATTATTTAATATCTAATTATCCATTAATAAGTATCTAATTATTTTGTGTCTTAACCAAAGACAAATTTATTCTATACCGACTTTCATATTTCACACTTAGACCCCTACTCTATATTCTCTGTAGTTCAAACTTCAAAACAATGCCAATTTATAATATAGCTAATAAATGCTAGCGTAATTTCAATAAAATGAACATTCAAGAAAAAATCAAAGAAATCGGGCAAATATGCATCCCGGGTATGAAATTAAGCATCGCTGATAAGGACCATGTCGCTGGACCTGGAACTATTGAGTTGCGAGGTTATATACTTTCTACGCTAGCTGGTGTTTTGAAAAACAAAGTCGATGAACAAAGACAAGTAAGTTTTAATTTATTAGACCCATTCTTATAATTATAGTTATATTCTTATAGTTTTTCACAAAATAGAAGCTGTTGCATATCGTCTAAATAGCTTCGCAATTTTGAAACATTACTAAATGCGTGTTTATAGATAAGAAGCATTACAAAAATGTAATATAATGTGAACACACATAACATAATTTTTTTTTGGGGCTGCATTAGAAATTCGCATCCTGAAATAATGGTTGAGGGGGGGTGAGAGGGGAGGGGGAGGGGGCTGACTACCCCTCTAAACCACTCCCCCGCGGCGGAAAGTTATAGTTACTGAGATATTTGTAATCAAAGTTTTGAAATTTTGTCGACTCCGAACAATGATTAGTAATTTTGTATATCAACAACATGATGATTTTTAAGTTTAAAATCAACAGTTTGTAGAATTCTATCTCTATATATTAGTAGAGCAAAAAATGATTGCTGTAAAAATGAAAATTTTGTGGAAAAAAATAAATTTGAAGTATTTAAAGCTCTTGTAACAGTACTAAAAATTATAGTAATTTTGTATAAAAAAAGGTTGAGTTTTCAACTAAACAAATAATAACTTGAATGCGACTATGTATATCTAGTCATTAAGGAATAAATTATTGATGGAAAAGCATAAATCTTAAACAACAAAAAAAAATTACAATAAACTTCTGTCCTCATTATTCACTCAAATATTTCACACTTAAGCTCATAATGGTTAAAAAATATTTAACATAAAACAACAAGGAATTTGTTATGTTTTCGCAATTCTAACCTACATAGAGAACTAGGGCGGGTATTTTTTGTTTTTTTTTTCTACTATGTTTAATCAAAACTCAACTGTCTCAATCCTGAAAAAAAAATATAATATAAGTTATTTGTATGATCATAAAGCCTCCCCACACATAACACAGGTGAGCGCAGCGAGGAAGCGAACTGGTCCAAGCAAATCCGACTAAGTCACGTTAGGTTAATAGAGGAATAGGTCTTCGCTCCCGCCCTAGTTCTCTATGTAGGTTAGTATTGCGAAAACCTATCAAACCCCTTGTTGTTTTATATTAAATATTTTTTTGTTGTTCAAGATTTATGCTTTTCCATCAGTAATTTATTCCTTATTGCCTAGATATAGATAGTTTTATACAAGTTATTATTTTTATTTTTAGTACTAGTACAAGAGCTTTAATTACTTCAAATTTATTTTTTCCACAATATTTACATTTTTCCAATAATAATTTTTTGCTCTACCAATATATAGATATAGTATTGAACAAACTGTTGTTGAATTTAAACTTAAAAATCATCATGTTGTTGATATACAAAATTACCAATCATTGTTACGAGGCTACATAATTTTAAAACTTTGATCATGAATATCTCAGTAACTATAACTTTCCGCGGCGGGGGAGTGGTTTAGAGGGATAGTCACCCCCTCCCCTAACCCCTCTCACTTTACTCTTCATTTCATAAAAATCAGTTTAGTCTATCAACAGTTATTGTAATTCTATTGATGACATGGCTTAAGTATGGGAGAGAGGTAGATAGTAATTAAACTTAATACATTTAGATGACATTTTTAGTTAATTTTTTGTACACCAGGTTCCATGTGGATGTAGTAGTCTGATGAAGCTGTTAAGACCTTGCCAGGATGATAGCATAGTTAGTTGGAAAAAAAAATCCAAGTGCACCAAGTCACGGGTACAGCTAGTCCGTAGTTATATTATAAACACAAATTTGAGATTGTTTGTTACACTTTCACAGGTTAACTAAACCGATCATTATGAAATTTAGCATACCAGTTCTCAGGGGGTACATAAAAGGACATAAAGTATATTTTATTAAAAAAGAATATGTTGTTTGCAGGACTCTCAGGGTATGGATCAAATCTTTTTTTTTATATCATAGGAGGCAAACGAACAGGTGGGTTACCTGATATTAAGTGATCACCACCGCCCATAGACATTTGCAACACCAGAGGAGTCGGAAATGCATTGCCAGCCTATGTTTGGGGGGCGGGGGAAGGGGACACGGAAAGGGAGGTGACCTCCGGCGCTCTCACTGACCGAACGAAACGCAACAATGCAAGCACTGTTACTTCATGTCGATTTTCTGTGAGAGAGCTACTACCCTGAGTGAGCTGACCCATTCATGCTGAAACCAGTAATGACTTCAGCGTGGCTCTACCACCACCAAACTACCTTGATATCAACAAAGCCATGAGCAAAAACTATTATAATAATAATTTTTGTGACTGTTTCGGTTTTCAGACTACAATTGTATCTGTTGAAAGCACAATAACACCAAGCATACTCCCTAAAACTGGTGATATAGTCACAGCAAAAGTAACAGTGGTTAATCCGAGAATGGCCCAGTGTGTGATACTCTGTGTCGGGCCATCTGTGGTTGCCAGACCTTATAGAGGAATACTGAAGAAAGAAGACATAAGAGCAACCGAGAAAGACAGGATTGACCCTTACAAATGTTTCAGACCGGGTGATGTTATTTTAGCCAGAGTTGTATCCTTTTCTTTATATTTTAATTATGGTTAACTCTTGCCATGGCTCTTGCTCTCATTGTCTTTGAAATGTAAAGGTTCACATACAACTTTAGTGTAAAGAGGTTGAACTAATTTGGAAACCTTCATAGGCGTGTGTCCAGTATGTCATTAAAGAGTTATGGCATTCTAATAAATGGAACAGGATTGCATAAATGACAAACTTTTTTTTTCTCAAACTACTATTAAGACGAGTGCTTAATTCTCTTCGCTGCTTGGCAACAAGCTCAATAGTATTAAACCGGCCAAACCTCGGCTTGGGCTGTTGCCTTAGATGCAACACCACAAATCTGTCTAAGCTAAACAAAGCTAGCTGTTCATATTTAGGAAGGACAACCAAATATTTATTTTTATATGTGTAGACTAGTTAAAAGTGTGGTATAGTTGATAAATAGATATATGTTTTATGGAATGTACACAATTTTGTTATTTATTTTCTTTTAAATATTTATTGACAGATTAAATATTTGATTCATAATTAACAAATTTGTGAACCATCAATTTATTTTAAATGGACACAGTTATATGTTTATAGATATGAAGTAGAATTTATGTAGAGTATTGACATGATTTTGAAAACAGTTTACTCCAAATTCAATAGCTACTAGTATTTAACAATTTTTTTTTCAAAATGTACTGTGATAAATTTCAAATATATGTATTATGTTGTGTAGTGTTTTTATAAAAGGTTTTACAAAATGTAAACAATTGCTGCCTGGAATGGCAAATGGTATTAAAAGTAGCTCCACTCCGAGAGAGACGGATGAGAATTAACTACATGTGGCAGAGATGCAAATGTTAAGGTGGATGTGTGGCATAACTAGAATGGATAAGATTAGGAATGAATATATTAGAGGAAGTTTGAAAATAGCACCAATGACAGAGAAGTTAAGGAGTAATAGGTTAGCATGGTATGGTCTATGGATGTCAAAATAGAGGAAGACCGAAAAAGGTATGGATGGATTGTGTGTAAAATGTGTAAATACTCAGATGACATCTGATAGGCAAGAGTGGAAAAGACTACATGTTGTGCCGACCCTACTTAGGTGGGATAAGGCTAAGAAGATGATGATTAAAAGTAGCTCCACCTATAATGATTATTCTATTGCATGGTCTATTTATTATATGCACTAACAGTTTCTATCACTTTAAAACTCATCATGTATTACTTTTTTAAACTATGCAAATTACACATATGATTCTGTCATCTTGGTTCTTATGGGAAAAAAGGAAACCAAATATATATTTTGTATAAGTTTATACTGTAATGGCTTAAGTTTAATTATATTTAGCCTTCATATAATAGATTTAAATGTTTACCAAATATGACATACATACAGAATGCAGTTTATTCGTTAAAATCTTTTTTTCGTCTTATTGAATTATAACTACCATATGTCATATTTTAACATTTATATCTATTCAAAATGTATGGCTCTGTTGGATGACTGATATAACGGTTGCAATAAATATTTCTTTAATTCTAAATTCAGCTCCCAATGACAGAAATACACTGGTATCACTTATCAACTGCAGAAAATGAACTTGGTGTTGTCATAGCATCAGCAGAAGGTTCACCTCAAGGAGTTGGCATGATTCCAATAAGTTGGTCAGAAATGCAGTGCCCTAAAACACTTGTGAAAGAACCCAGAAAAGTTGCAAGAGTTATACCAGAACGTTTGGACTATGGGTGGCTCGGTGCTAAAATCAATAATGGTGTAATTAAACAAGAAGTTATGGATAGTGATTAAAGATTATATATTGGTCTTTGGATTCTTTATTTTGGTTGCAAACCAAAAAATTCCAAAAATTATTATAAAAAATGCTGTGATTATTTAAAACAAATTTTTATTATTTTCCTGACACCGGGTTTCTTTAAGAAAAAAAGTAGCGATTGCGAGTTATATGTTAATTCACATTAGAGTGAACAATGTTGTGGAAATGTTGTAAAGACAAATGATCAAAGGGAAAGGGACTTTAATAAATTTTGACTCTTTAACCCATGTAACCTACCCTAAAGTAATTGATACCGCAATTCTTTTTCCCAGAGACAAATAATCTACTCTATTCGACCCTCAAATCTTTATGCAAAATAAGTGATTTTCTGTAAAATCAAACAATCCTGTCTGATAGAGATTAGTAATTTCACCATCGATCACGAATTCAATAAAGGTGAAAACAAAGTAGTAAATGCTACTTAATAGACTTTAGGTACGTCTGTTACACTTGACAGACTTATATAAGTACGGACTAGCTGTGCCCGTGACTTCGTCCACTTGGAACTATTTTTTTTTCGAACTGACTACGCTATTGACCTAGCAAGGTCTTGACAGCTTCACCGGACTAAATTTGTTGGCGACGCAGCATAAAATTTAGCGAAATATAAACATGTGTTGGTGCGCACATACCAATATTGGTCTGACGCCATATAAGGCACTGTGAGGACAATTCTAGTGTACCCAATTTTTTGTGTTAATTTGTGTTTTTCATGGTAATTAATAGGAATTGCGTAATAATTGTATTGTATTAATAGGTTTAAAGCTAAAAAGCATATATAGCAATAAAAATTAACGTAGAATCTTTAAAATTGTAGAAGTAAACATTCTGTATCATATTACGTAAAATATTAGAACTTGTGGATTTTTTGAGTAAATTACGTGTTAAATAATGTATAATTGTATAAAATAGTAATAAAAAGTAATGAAAGTATATAAAACGGCCAAAAAAGGCCAAAGTGAAAAATAGGAAAATGGAATTTTGTCGTAAAAACATATGTTTTTCGTGTATAACTTTTTATGTATTTATCGTATAATTAAGCTAATTATTGCATTGTATCGAGCCTTCCGTGACGAATCTATTGATATATAACACATAATTATTATAATTGTAATTAAGAAAATATTTGGTAAAATATCGCAAATTCATAGTAAAAATAACGATGTAAACAAGTAAAAATCGTAAGAGCCACCGCGGCTCTCATTACGGTATAGCCTCGAACTACTTAAGCTCGACGGGGGCCCCGTAAAATCGTGGCAGGTTCTTAGCTAATCAGACCATCTACAACAGAGTGTCAATCGTAAGAAGATCATCGGAATTCATCGTGCATCGTTTCATCGTGGAAAATTCATCGTGGTTCATCGTTCGCCGTGAGTCATCGATTCAAGCCGTCGCTACGCATCGAAGCGCTGCTACGCCAGGAAGAACCCGCGTTTTCGGTCTGATCCGTGGCTACTGGCCTGCCTGTTCTGCGACCTGTACCCGTGTACAGTGACCGCTGTAACCGCGATTCGCGTCAGTTGTAAGGACTATTGTAAGTCTATCGAATAAATTCCCCTTCGGCGAAACGTGCAGTTTGGTGTTGCCCGCCAGCGTCCCGGATCCTTTCCCCTTCACCCTCTACCCTTCCCCTCTCCCTAGTCTCCTACCCCTCCTACCCCCTAGCACCCGTGACTGGGCCCGGTCGTGGGTATTCGGGGGTTCCGTCCCTTTTAGTTTTTTGGTCCTTCGTGAGCCGGATCGGGACACCACAATGCCAACTGTACGCTCGCCGAAACCCGGTCGTAAAGGGGAATCCGACGAAACTTCGACCACCGATTGGTCGTTGTACACGCCGACCGAGTCAAGCTCCGCTGCAACTACGTCGACGAAGAAGTCTGCACCGTCGTCTGCATCGGTCCGCACCCGCTCGGCTGCCGCTGCCGCGGCCCAGGATACTTTGAAGATGCCTGCACCGAAGAACATTGGAGGACCGGAAGAGGTTCCACCGTCGTCTGCTTCGGTGCCCACCACGTCGAGAGCTGCTGCCGCTGCTGCTGCCGCCGCCGCCGCCGCCGCCGCCGCTCCAAAACCGGGGAACATTGGAGGACCGGAAGAGGTTCCACCGTGCGTTCCTGCGGTACCGCGCCCTGCTGCCACCAGGTCCGTGAAGTCTTCGAGGTCAAGAATGTTGGAGCTCGAAGCAATGAAGAAGTTGGAAGCCGCCAGGTCTGCTGCTGCCCTGGCTCAAATCGAGTTGGAGATGATCCAGTGCCAGTCCGATGAAGAAATCGAAGACGAATTGGAACAGGAGCGATCCACGCATGTTGAACAGTGGGTCAACGAAAGCACATCGTATCTGAAAGAAGATACCACCAATAGGAAGCAACAGGAGGAAGAAGTCACAAGGAAGAGTGACATCAAGGAACTCGCGGACGCCTTGATCGCCGCGACTGTATCAAGAACATCAGCTGCACCGGCCGCACCGTCGAAGTACGCCGACTTGCCTGCCTTCACTGGAGCGCCGGAAGAATGGTTGCCTTTTATAAGGACGTACCGGGATACTGCAGCCATGTTCACCAACGTGCAGAATATGGCTCGCCTACGCCACTGCATACACGGAACAGCAAAGGAGACTGTTCGCCGTCTAATGTTCGCCGCCGCCGATCCAGAGGAAGTGATCGCCGCTTTGGAAAGGAGGTTCGGGAAGCCGGACCGGCTCGTGCTAGCCGAATTGGAGAGCATCAAGGAGCTGCCTCGCATCGGGGACTCACCAAAGGACATCTGCCTCTTCGCCAGCCGTGTCAGCAACGCCGTAGCTACGATCAGCGCATTGAAGCTACCACAGTACCTGTACTCACCGGAGGTCAGCCGCAACGTCATCCAGAAGCTGTCGCCGCTACTACGGTGTAGATGGTTGGACTACACCGCTGGGAACAATGAAGACCCTGAACTTGTGAAGCTGCGGAAGTTCCTGGAACACGAAGCGGATCTATGGTCGACGCTCGCACCGATAGAGGCCGCCACCGGTGTGAACAAGAGGTACAACAACGCGAAGCAGGTACATACCACCCAGTCCCAGGTGAGCGTCTCCTATAATAGGAATTGCATATTATGTGAAGGTGATCATCGACTAATGGAGTGTCGCAAATTTAGAGAAGCAACCACCGATGGGAAGTGGACAATAGTGAAGAAGAACCGGCTCTGCTTCAAGTGTCTCGGGCAGAGGCATTCTCGAGACAGCTGCAGAGCACCACCGTGCAAGAGGTGTGGGAAGCCGCATCACACCGTGCTGCACGCCGAGGCGAATCGATCGCCACCTGAGAGGCCAGCGCCGCGTCCATCAGGGGAGAGGCACGCGCCGCCGCCTACGAGAGAGAAGCCATCGGAGTCATCGGGCGAGAGGTCTACGCACCGTGACTCATCAAGGAACAATGAAGATGCTGCAGTCAAGAGCATCTACGCCGCCGCTGATGGGAAGGAGGTCTACCTGAAGATGATACCGGTAGACGTCTACGGACCAGCCGGCTCCACACGCGTCCTCGCACTCCTGGATGAGGGGTCCACCGTGTCCCTGTTGGATGAAGAGGTGGCCCACAGGATTGGGGCTAAAGGAAAGCCTGACCTGCTCATCCTGGAGACCGTCGGGGGGAAGCTCATCGAGAAGCAAGATTCTCAACAAATCAACATCAAAATCAAAGGAGCTCACCGACGGGACAAGCGAACAATGAAGGGAGTCCGGACCATCTGCAACCTCAAGCTGGCACCGCAGCACGTCAGCATCGAAACAATAGAAAAATGTGAACACCTGAAGAAGATGAGCGAGCTGGTCTACAGCAAGGAGAGGCCAGCTCTACTCATTGGGCAGGACAACTGGGAACTCATCGTGTCAAGAAGGGTCATCAAAGGGAAGCCAAACCAACCAGTTGCCAGCCTCACCAGTCTTGGCTGGGTACTGCACGGCTGCTGTACTGCAAACAACATGTCGCCAGTGAAGTTCGTGAACCATTGCCGACAACCGAATGAAGAAGCCAACATGGAGGAGCTTATGAAGCAACATTTCGACTTGGAATCAATCGGCATACAGCAGCGGCGCCCCAGCAACGACGCGGATGATAGGGCTCTCAAGATCTTAGAGAGCACCACCAAGCGACTACCCGATGGGAGGTTCGAGTCGGGGCTACTGTGGAAGTCGGACAACGAGGGACTACCCAACAACTACAACCTGGCTCACCACCGATTGAAGGGCATCGAAAAGAAGCTCGACCGGGACGTCGCATTGAAGAGTGAATATGGGAAACAAATCCAGCATCTCCTAGACAGTGGATATGCTGAGGAGGCACCGTCCAATACTACGATAGGAAGAACGTTCTACCTACCGCATTTCGCCGTGGTCCACCCTATGAAGAAGAAGATACGCATCGTCTTCGACGCAGCCTCACGTTACGAAGGGAAGAGTTTGAACGACGCACTGCTACCGGGACCAGACCTACTGCAGTCTCTGTTCGGGGTCCTGTTGAGGTTCCGCCAGGGGCCAGTCGCAGTGGTCGCCGACATCAAGGAGATGTTCCTCCGCATCAAGATACGGGAACAGGATCGTGACAGTCTCCGCTTCCTTTGGAGAGGTGAAGATCGATCTTCGAAGCCAAAGGAGTACAGGATGACATCGGTCATCTTCGGAGCAGCTTCCTCACCCGCAACCGCGATCTTCGTGAAGAACCGCAACGCCGAGGAACATCGAGCCAGTCATCCCGAAGCAGTCGAGGCAATCATACGAAACCATTACATGGACGACTACCTGCAAAGCTTCGCAACAACGACGGAAGCAATCAACACCGCGGCGACAGTGGACTCCATACACAGGGAAGCTGGCTTCGAACTCAGACAGTGGGCTAGCAACGAACAACAAGTACTGGACGGATTGCAACAAGGGGAAGCATCACCGACCGAGATTGCCATCGGAAGCAATGAGGAGAAGACGCTCGGCCTACGGTGGCTAATAAAAGAAGACGCATTGGCCTTTAATGGTGGCCTGCGTAACGCACCACAAGACATTGTGGAAGGCAATCGAGTGCCTACGAAGCGCGAAGTAACGAGCGCTGTAATGTCGACCTTTGACCCATTGGGGTTAGTCGCACCGTTACTAATTAAAGGAAAAAGAATGTTACAGGATATCTGGCGAGCCGGGACAAATTGGGACGAAACCATCACCGAGGAGGCGCACCACCAGTGGTTCGAATACATCAGCAGCCTGTCCGCGCTACGAGACTTGAAGATACCCCGATGTCTGACACCAGCAGCGGGAGCGGGACAGCTGCACACGTTCGTCGACGCCAGTGAGACAGCGTACGCAGCGGCGTGCTACTGGAGGGCAGAGGCGGATGGCGTACACGTCGCACTCATCGCAGGGAAGGCGCGGGTGTCGCCGACAAAACCAGTGACGATCCCTCGCCTGGAACTGCAAGCGGCACTACTGGGGGCAAGGCTCGCGAGGACGTTGACGGAGGAAATAGACATGGAAATAACCGAGCGATACTTCTGGTCTGATTCTAGCACAGTTCTCCAGTGGCTGAAGGCAGACCCCCGTCGGTTCAAACCCTTCGTCGCGCATCGCCTCGCCGAGATCGAAGACCTCTCCAAGCCACACGAGTGGAGGTGGGTGCCTACGAGGGACAACCCGGCCGACATCGCCACACGGGAGGTGCCGCGAACCTTCGCCGAGGACAGCCGATGGTTCGTCGGGCCAGACTTCCTCCGCCGGCCAGACACAGACTGGCCTCAGAAGAGCTTCCACCGGGTCGAGCCGTCCGGTGAGGAGAAGAAAGTTGAAACCGTCCTGGCAACCGTGAAGAAAGAAGAGAGCGTTCTACCACAACCGGAACGCTTCTCCAGCTGGATAAGACTCCTGCGAGCTACTGCACGAGTCTTCCAATTCATAGAAAATTGTAGACGGAAACACGCCGTCAACGCCGTGAAAGAAACCGACGAAGCTTGGAAGCCCCATCGAAAGGGGAAACAAGAAAAGAAAATGAAGATCTGCAAAAAGAAGATTGAAGAAAGAAACTGGTTGCCAATACCGGAAGAATTATTGAAGAAAGCAGAACAACACATCATCCGAAACAGCCAAGAAGATTCTTTCGGAGAGGACATCGCAAAATTGAAGAAAGAAGTACCACTGAAAACAAACAGTCGCCTAAAGAAGATCGACGTTCAACTCGACGACCAGGGAATCCTTCGTCTAAACGCCCGAACCGCCAAGCTCAAATGGGACGGTTCCGCAACAAATCTGGCGATCCTAGACGGCCGCCATCATGTGGTTCGTCTGCTCATCGATCGCTACCATCGCCGCTTCTGTCACGCAAACCATGCAACGGTCGTCAACGAGTTGAGGCAGACGTATTGGATCTTATCTCTACGCGACGCCGTGAAACGTGTGCTGTACCAATGCCAATGGTGCCGCACCAGGAAGATGAAGCCGCAAATGCCGCCGACAGGAGACTTGCCCGTGGAACGACTGCGCTACGGATCGCACCCGTTCACGTGCACGGCCGTCGACTACTTCGGCCCCATGTTCGTCACCATCGGGAGAAGAAAGGAGAAGAGATGGGGAGCGCTCTTCACATGCCTCACGACGCGCGCAGTGCATCTCGAGCTGGTGCCATCACTCAGTACCAGCTCCATGATCATGGCACTGCGGCGCATGTCAGCAAGGAGAGGCACTCCGCGGGTGATGTACAGCGACAACGGGACCAACTTCATCGGCGCCAACCACGAGCTTCGAGAAGAAATGGGAAAGCTCAAGAAGAATGAGCTAATCGACGCAGCGAATCAAGAGGGGATACGCTGGAAATTCATACCACCTGGAGCACCCAACATGGGAGGTGCCTGGGAACGGATGGTGCGCACGGTGAAGACCGCACTATCCGCAGTGCTGAACGAGAGGAGCCCTCCAGAAGAAGTCCTGCACACATTGTTGACCGAAATCGAGCACACGGTCAATTCACGCCCACTCACCCACTTGAGCGTGAATCCGGAAGACGAGGAAAGCCTAACGCCCAATCACTTCCTAATCGGGCGTTCATGTGGCTCTGCGATTGTGGGAAGCTTCAACGAGTACAACCTCATCGGGAAAGCAGATTGGAAGACCACTCAGCATTTGGCTGATCATTTTTGGAAAAGGTGGCTGAGAGAATACGTGCCAACTCTCATGCCCAGGAGAATAGAAGGGAAAGAAGCTCGTCAGCCGCAGCCAGGCGATATTGTGATTATCGCCGACGCATCTCTACCCCGCAACACCTGGCCTAGAGGAGAGGTCATCGCGTGTCACCCTGGACCAGACGGCAGAACGAGAGTGGTGGATGTCCGGACTTCGAGAGGCGGAATCCTGAGGCGCCCTACTTCGCGTCTCATCGTCATCGTGCCTGCAGCGTCGCGTCCACGGGATGGAGTGCACGACGGAGCGTACACTGGGGGGGAGACTGTTGGCGACGCAGCGTAAAATTTAGCGAAATATAGACATGTGTTGGCGCGCGCATACCAATATCGGTCTGACGCCATATAGGGCACTGTGAGGACAATTCTAGTGTACCCAATTTTTTGTGTTAATTTGTGTTTTTCATGGTAATTAATAGGAATTGCGTAATAATTGTATTGTATTAATAGGTTTAAAGCTAAAAAGCATATATAGCAATAAAAATTAACGTAGAATCTTTAAAATTGTAAAAGTAAACATTCTGTATCATATTACGTAAAATATTAGAACTTGTGGATTTTTTGAGTAAATTACGTGTTAAATAATGTATAATTGTATAAAATAGTAATAAAAAGTAATGAAAGTATATAAAACGGCCAAAAAAGGCCAAAGTGAAAAATAGGAAAATGGAATTTTGTCGTAAAAACATATGTTTTTCGTGTATAACTTTTTATGTATTTATCGTATAATTAAGCTAATTATTGCATTGTATCGAGCCTTCCGAGACGAATCTATTGATATATAACACATAATTATTATAATTGTAATTAAGAAAATATTTGGTAAAATATCGCAAATTCATAGTAAAAATAACGATGTAAACAAGTAAAAATCGTAAGAGCCACCGCGGCTCTCATTACGGTATAGCCTCGAACTACTTAAGCTCGACGGGGGCCCCGTAAAATCGTGGCAGGTTCTTAGCTAATCAGACCATCTACAACAGAGTGTCAATCGTAAGAAGATCATCGGAATTCATCGTGCATCGTTTCATCGTGGAAAATTCATCGTGGTTCATCGTTCGCCGTGAGTCATCGATTCAAGCCGTCGCTACGCATCGAAGCGCTGCTACGCCAGGAAGAACCCGCGTTTTCGGTCTGATCCGTAGCTACCGGCCTGCCTGTCCTGCGACCTGTACCCGAGTACAGTGAACGCTGTAACCGCGATTCGCGTAATTGTAAGGACTGTTGTAAGTCTATCGAATAAATTCCCTCTTCGGCGAAACGTGCAGTTTGGTGTTGCCCGCCAGCGTCCCGGATCCTTTCCCCTTCACCCTCTACCCTTCCCCTCTCCCTAGTCTCCTACCCCTCCTACCCCCTAGCACCCGTGACTGGGCCCGGTCGTGGGTATTCGGGGGTTCCGTCCCTTTTAAAATTTATCTTGCTGTGACCCTTGTGCAATTACTGGCAGGTCATTATCCTTAATCGATTTTCTCGTATAGTATTTTGCCATCGAGTGAGTGATTATCGTTTCGCACAAAAGACATCGTATAGTATTTTGGCGCCAAATGGTTATAGTTCCGAAATTAAGTACATTTTAACATTCCATAGATATAGCCGTGGCGCGCACATAAAAGCAAAACTATTTAATCCTAGTTTTAAACATAACCAGACAAAGGTATTCAAGGAGCGAACGAATCAATTTTTAATACCTTCTTTTCGCAAAGAGCTGGAGTTCTTGTCAACCTTTTTGCCGCTCTGATCGTATCCACAAGATCGAATTTAGGCATAATAAAGTCGGTGTTTAATACAAAATATAGAGTATTATTTGAGGGTGCTAATATTGGTATTTTAGTTGTCTCGACATATAACATCGGAGGAGATTATTACTGGTTTTTTAACTTAAGTAGATATTCAACCTAAGATGGAACCGAGTCGTGTACGTTTGACCGTGTTCATAAAGTAAGAGGGGCACTCTGAGATCTTTTACGCCAACAAAAATTCAACCAGGGGAACAGTTGAGTCGATGGCATTTAATTACAGAATAATAGTACTTCTAACGTTTAATGTAGCGGCATGGTCCTAACTATAAAGTGAACAGGAAATTACATCATATCACATAGTGCAAAGACTGGAGTAATAGGAAAAAATATACAAATAGAACCAGAAGCTCTACTAGTCTAAAATACATCTACGTATTATTTTAAAGTTTTGTACAATCACAACAGTATACGATATAATATACTTGCCAATTAGTTACATAATTATATCGATAAAAAAAACATTTATAAAAAAATGTGAGACTGACCCAACCTGACCTATATAAATATAGGACTTATATATACGGTTATGGTAATTACATGTGGCCTGTATCTATAGTTTTAAATTCAAATAGGCATTAGATTTTATTTTGTTTACTTCGGATCCGAATTAGACCTTTTTCGTCCAGAATATAGTGTAAGAAAATCGAAACAATTTCGTAAATATTATACTAAAAATCCTAAACTATACATACGTTACGTCGTAACATTTATATTTTTGAATTCAAATACATACAATTATTAAGATATAAAAAGAATTTAATACTAATGGTAGCTCTACAAAATAATACTTTAATCTTGCAAGAAGTTATGTATTTCGAACGTATTTTACACATATTTTGACTATTCAACGCTTTTGCTTAGTTTTACTGGCCGTTGTCACAACCAGACTATGCTAATATTTTAATCTCATTCATTTCATTTCTTAATGCCATTCCTTTTCTTATTTACTAATAAAATACTAATGAAATTAATATAAACAATACTATTTTACTAATTACATGGGCGCTTCACTAATATCATAAGCTCCAATCTGTCAAAGTATTTGTCAAAGTCAGTAAATCAGTCTATGCAGTTATGTGAGAAATT
This sequence comes from Antheraea pernyi, assembly GCA_015888305.1. Lineage (NCBI taxonomy): Eukaryota > Metazoa > Arthropoda > Insecta > Lepidoptera > Saturniidae > Antheraea > Antheraea pernyi. The sequence continues at coordinate 150,045 of MU159363.1, read as the reverse complement.
GTTTTACTATAAAAATGGAAATACTTTACTATAAAATATTATAAAACTGCATTTATTCTTAACTTTACATCATAACCATTCCAAAGTTTGTTGAGTATACTAATCTTTAGAGTATTGAGGTCACCGTTATCAAGTTGTCGTAAAACAAACATAGCAGTAGAGAAATAGTTTTGTTGTGTAGTAATTTATGTTGCTTCTTATAATAAAGACGTGTTTCTGGAGTAAGGAAAATGAAGTTCGCGGAACATTTAAGTGCTCATATAACTCCAGAGTGGAGGAAACAATATATTAACTATGAAGTAAGTATCTTATACATAAAGTTTATTTAATAATTATTAGGTCTTATTTATTTGATTTATGTCTTGTGACTCTGTGTCATTTATGTATGACATTATCTAGAAATGTAAGGAACAAGGAAATATGACTCAATTAACTAAACTACCAATATCAAAGACAACTAAATGGTTGTAATTAATATTTTTGTCTTTAAATTTTGAATATCTATAACATCCATAATTAAGGATAATCTCTTTATGAAGAATACAAAAATGTTTCAAATAAAAAATAATTATCTATATTTAATTTTAAATTTATATACCTCAAATAGTTTGTAGTTGATAGAAGTTATTAATAAATGAATTGTAAGGACTTATACATAGTATAAAAAACTATATATATAAGAAATAAATTTTAGATCCATAGACAAGTTAATTAAATTAATACATTTTAGTTTCAGTACAAAATAATAGTACATATATTCAATTTAATATATGTACTGTTGTAAGCAATGTTTGTGCAAATGCACTAATAATTTTGTCCTCTTAAAAATTAATTCCATACCATTAGCAAACTGTGTCAAACATGAATATGCTAGATTAATATGTTATAATTTATATACTAAAATTGAAATAATTATGCATAATTTTTTATTATGCTTTTAATTTGATTGTATTAAATTTTACATAAATAGCCAGAGAGAAAGGGGTTGAGAACATCTTCATCCACTGTTCCTCGACAAATGTTCTTTATTTTTTGTTGGTTTCATAGATATTCATGATTTTTATGTGACATATATATGTCTTTTTGTGTTATCAATAAAAAAAAATTTTGGTTTTCCTTAATGAATTACGGTTGAAATCTGATCACTAGACAGTTACTAGTTTATATAAAGAACTGTATATATATTCCTCATATGATAATTTAGGAAATGAAAGCGATGCTCTACACGACAGTAGAGGAAGCTCCTTCAGCAGAAAATGTAGAACCAGAAGTGCTGTCACGGCATTTTGCCAATTTTGATGAAACATTCTTCCATTATTGTGATCAGGAACTGAAGAAGATCAATACATTTTACTCAGGTATATTTATTTAGCTATTTTAGTTTTTTTTAAACTTATTTACTTATTAAAACTGAAATTGATATTACTCCTTAATTTATTTTCCTAGACTGATATATTAGTCCTTGAAACAAATATTGAAATAATAAAAATGAACAGATATATCTTGAAACAATATTGTCAAGCATAATAGCCAGAGAGATTATTTCTATATTATGACTCTCCCACACCTATCCTTGTTTGTTGGGTGTGAATAAAGAAATAAAGTGTTACCTAAGAACAATTAACGAAAATAATAGTAAAATATGAGCTGTCAAAGAATGCACAAAGAAACATGGTCATTAAATATTATAACATAAAATTTCCAATTATAGAAACAAAAATAGCAGTAGATGACCATAGTAAATGTAGTATCATATTGAAAATTCTATTGAACTAGCGGACATGGCAGACTTTGTCCTGCCTTGATATAAAAAAAATCCTAAAATTCTACCGCAGTCATCTATTGGGCCTAATTATACATCAAAACTATTCTTGAATCCACCTGAACACACAAAAAATTTCATCCAAATCTATCCAGTCGTTTACGAGGAGTTCAGTCTGACTTAAAAATTATATATACAATATAATGTTGTATTTATGAATCGTAATACAAACAACACTTTGTGACTTCTATGATACAACTGATTTATTTAGACATACTAATTGACTATCATATACATAATATAAGTCAGAAAACAGGGGCAGTATTCATTGTAAGATTGATAAAAAAATATATATATAAAGTTTTATATAGAAATATTAATATACTTTACTATGTTCTGCAATTTTAGAGAAACTCGCTGAAGCTACACGTAAATTTGCAACACTACAAAGTGAGTTGAAGTCCCATTTTGACACACTTAAACCCAAAGGTGGCGGTGACAGTAAAAAACCTCCAATACCTCGACGGAAAGTACAAGAACTTAAATTAGCCTTCAGCGAGTTCTACTTAAGCTTGATTCTGCTGCAGAATTACCAGAATTTGAATTATACGGGGTTTAGGAAAATATTAAAGAAACATGATAAGGTATGTATTATTGTTTTAGTTTTAAACAGATAAGATTGGCATTGTTATTTGATAAGCCTTTGATAAATATTTTTATTCCAATGATCAATTTAATAGTGGCAAAGATTGATTATTTGATGAGGAAGTCAAGGGCTAGGAATATGACATTGTTATTTTTGTATTTTGTTTCTATTCTTATAATACAATGGATATTTCGTTGTTTAATGTAAATAGTGGGAATCTATTACACTTTATCCGTGTTATTACAAAAAAGTTAAATACGTATTGAATACTTGCTTTAAAAAGGTTTCGAATTAAATTCAACACGGTCGCCTGAGGCAAGTTCGCGTTATCCTTTTTCGCAAGTCTAACCTAACGTAACCAAAGCGAGACAAAAGAGCAAGATGGCGATCATTCAGCGACCGCGGTGCATTTAATTTGAAACCATTTTAAAGGAAATATTCAATACGTATTTAACTTTTTTGTAATAACACCGTATAAGTTTTAGTACTTAGTATTTCACCTGATTATAAGGTAATTATGTAGTCTATCTTGGAAATACCCTAAACCTAGAGGGTTGCTTCTCAAGTGCCACTACTGTAATACACTTATCGTAGTTGGTGACAGATTTTCAACCTGAAGGTAACTAGCTAATAGTAAAAATCCTACCACCATGTGTATCTTTTTTATTTCATAAAGATTGTAGTGAATGCACCAAACTTGATGAAGAGATAAATATTTCAGAATATTTTATTATTAGCTGACCCGCTGATCGTCTGTGAAATCGGTTCTAATTGTATTTCCAAACTCGAAAAATCTTAAAAAACCTAGAACCCGATTACAGCGACCACCATTTACAATTAAATCAAAAAATTCAGGGACTCGCTCAAACAAGTACCTAGCTGGTTTAGCGAATGTCTCACGCATGCGTGGAAGCTATTGAGGCGAACGTAGCACCATCTATTATTCAACGACATCTATAATGTTGCTCTGTTTGAAATATGAACGAACTTAAATCATTTGGATATTGTTCATACAAAAATTCTAAAATCGCGAATAAAAAATGGGAGGGTGGGGTTAGGAGGGTGAAAGTTTGAGGATATGGGTATTTATTGATGGCAAATAAAAAAAAATACATAAAAGTAAAACTGTCAAAAAAATTAGATTGTTTTTCAGGTTCTATAGTTTTATTAAGCTAAACAATGTCACCGAATTGTGTGTTATAATCCCAGAAAAGGAGGTATTGTCAAGAGATGGCTTGGCAGTCTGATTTAAACAAAGAAACTAGAATGTAAACTCTTTATAATGAATTTCAAGGGACCGAGCATTTTTTTTTCGTCATAAAGACTTTCCTTATAAGGAGGGAAGAGAAAAAATAAATGGTTTTGTAGTAAACCAACCAAATTGAACTAATTTCTACATTATAGGAAGTTTTCATTATAATGAAAGTTAGTTATGAAGTGTTTACGATATATTTCACTTGTCTAGGTCTATGGCCCTTAAGTGGGCCTCTTACACGCTGATGAATATAGTGAAACATTGAACATTGACACTTGACACTTCGTTGGGCGGTAATACGTAAGCGTGGAATGGTTATTTTGCGCTAAGACGCAGCGGAAGCTCTGAAAAGGAAAAAAAATACCTTGATTTTGCAACATTCTTCATTGCTGCCCCGCTCCTATGGGTCTTAGCATGATGATGTATTGCCTATAACCTTCCCTGATAAATGAGCTATATAACACTGAAAGAATTTTTCAAATCGGACCAGTAGTTCCTGAGATTACCCCTTACAACCTCACAAACTTTACCTCTTTATAATATTAGTATAGATTATAGATAATATAATTAGTTAATAGCTTCTGCCCGTGACTTCGTACGCGTGGAATGATTATTTTGCGCCAAGACGCAGCGGAAGCTCTGAAAAGGAAAAAATACCCCGATTTTGCAACATTCTTCATTGCTGCTCCGCTCCTATGTGTCTTAGCGTAATGATATATAGCCTATAACCTTCCCTGATAAATGAGCTATATAACACTGAAACAATTTTCCAAATCAGACCAGTAGTTCCTGAGATTACCCCTTACAACGTCACAAACTCACAAATTCACAAACTCTACCTCTTTATAATATTAGTATAGATTAATGATTGTACTACGAAAAGATATTTTGAGCTAATAAAATGATATGTAGTATTAGATAATTTGTTACAGTTATTAAATGTAAGTAATGGAGCTCAATGGCGGGCGGTGAACGTTGAGACGTCACATTTCTACACAAATAAAGACATTGATAGGTTGATAAGTGACACTGAAGCGACGGTCACCAATGAGCTGGAAGGCGGTGACAGGCAGAAGGCTATGAAAAAGTTGAGAGTTCCACCGCTAGGGGAACAGCAGAGTCCGTGGACGACGTTCAAAGTTGGACTGTTCTCTGGATCGTTTATAGTATTATTTATCACGGTTGTGCTGTCTGGTGAGTTATTAATCCATTCCTATTATATTTGTCTACTTTATAGCAATGTAATGGCTACAATGAAATAGCGAACAGGTGTGTACTGCATTTGATGTAAACGGATATAGCGGCTCGTAGCTATTTTTCTAGCTCGTAGCTAGGTTTGCAGCACAAATGGGTGTAACGTATAGACCTACACAGATTTTTTTTTCGATTGACTATACTATTGGTAAGGTCTTAACACCTTCACCGGACTACTAAGGCGAGCGCTTAAGGCACTCAGCCGGGCCTCCACAGACGGAATTATCACACGTTCTGTAACTCTAAGATTATTATATGGGAGATATCACGTAGAATAAATCATTGTAGCCTTTACAAAGTAAAAGTTTATTATAAGATATATTAAAAATAGTACCAAATTATATAATTTATTTTACAAAATATAAAACAAAATTTTGAAAACTGAACATTGCGTAACGTAATTTTATCCGTTTAAAAGTATCGCCGTAAATTAAAAAATTATCGGCAATTTAAAAAATTACCGCAAACATTTTTACGTATTCTGGCAGCTACAGTTAACAGCCAAAATGTGGCACACCAACGCTTTACCTTTAAGGTTTGCGTGCTCTTATTTCCAGTTCCATTGTACTGACAATGTAGACTCTAATTGTTAACTGTAGCATCAGGTGAGATTGTATTCGATTCTCAAAAAATGTATTCTTCAGAAATTTATACACAAACCTTTTTAGAATAATAAGTTCGCTGTTGTTTTATTTCTCTATCCACGTAATATTTAATTGATCAAAGTCAATTGGACTTTCCCTAAATAAACAGACCGACTAATATGCAATGCAAATTGTGCATTTTAAAATTAAACTTTTAAAATAAAAAGAGAATGCTAATTTTGTTTCGTGCGCGATAAACGTTGTTATAATTATAACAACACTAGCTGACCCGTGACCATTTCATTAGGCGGTAATAAGTATTATCAAGCTTTACAACTTTTCTCTAGAACTCAATCATATATTTCTCACCGTTAAGGCAGCGTTCGTAAGAAACGATTTTGTTCGATCGCTTTTCCTCCGAACTACTTTGCAAATCCGACTATCACAAAAAAGTCTTTTAATTTTTCGGATTAATATACTTATATAACCTATGACACTCACAAATAACGTGACTTTCTATTGGTAAATGTATTTTCAAAATCGGTTTAGTAGATCCGACAGTCTACAACCTCACCAACTCACAAACTTTACCTCTTTATAATATTAGTATAGACTTTCCTCTGCCCGCGACTTTGGACTAACTAACACGCAGCGGAAGCTCTCAAAAGAAAAAACAACGATTTTGAAACATTCTTCATTGGTGCTCCGCTCCTATTGGTCTTAGTGTGATGATATATAAAATCGGAGCGGAACCTTAAATATTTCCATACAAACATTCATTCCCTATTTCCTATTGTTATTTTACGCCCTTGAGGGTAAAACTTTGAATGTCATATGTGTTTATTTATATCGAATCAACAGTCTAAAAATAAGTTTCAAGCTTTTAGTTCTAAAAATGCCGATACAACTTTTCAACCCCATACAACCCTTTTTTCTCATTAAAAAGTAGAATATGTACTTTCTCAGGCTCTAGACTATCTGTTTACCACATATCATTTAAATAGTTTTGGCGTGAAAGCGCGACAGACAGAGAGAGTTACTATCACATTTATAATATTAGTAAGAACTAGTAAGGATAAAATGATTTCTGAAGTTCGCATTATAAAAATTGCTATAGAAATATTAAAATATTATCAGTACAAAATTATCAACGTCTCTCTTTAAAAAATATGTTTCGTTCCCTGTTAAAAATTTAGCCAAGTAATATTGAAGTCATATGACCTTGAATCTATACAGAATCGAGGGTAAATCATCACCTAATTTGACGTTCACAACAGCTACCACTTCACGTAATATGTTACGAGCTAATCCACAAACCCACAGCGCAATGTAAAGTTGTAAATTGTGTTATCTCATATAACAATACAGGTGACCATTACCAGCGTGCTGAACAAACATTGACAGAACTTTATCTAGTTGCACGCCCAAGGGCGTGCGTTAAGTCAATATTATTTGGTCGTGCAGTACAGTTTTGCAGTTAATTTACAAACTTGTTATTTACTCAATTATACTAATTTAATTACAGAAGATTGCGTTAAATCTATATTTATAATGAAAATACAGTTCCGATGAGGATCAATCACTTATACACTACTGAAAGTATCGGCATATGACTGTGGCCATTCGATGTAGAATTTTTCGTAGGTGCATCTGGGCTACTTATTTTTTTAATTCAGAAGAAGCGGGCAGTTATTAATACGTTCCGTGCCACGTGTACCGCCAGTGGTACACGTTAAACTTGATCTTTAGGTCACGTGTACCGCCAGTGGTACACGTTAAACTTGAACTTTAGGTCACGTGTACCACCGGTGGTACACGTGCCACGGAACGTGTTAATCTCTGCCCGCTTCTGAAAAAGAAATGTAGCCCAGAAGTGATGCTATAGCAATAGGTCAATAGCAATAGATGGTTCAGTAACTGAAAACGAAAGATTTATGTTATGTATGATGTTATAACGTAATATTTTATGATAATAGATTATGTAGTCCGCTGAAGCTGTGAAGGCCCGTCAGGCCAATAGCCAGTCTGAAAAAAAAGTATGATAATATAATACGCATTTTTTTGTTAATATATCAAATGGCCTGAAGGATATGTCAGGAAAAAAAGGCTTGGTACGGAACGTGCTTACTAGTCGATATATGAAATGACGTTAAAGAATGTTCCTAATTAAATGTAAAATAGTAAGATCTGTTTACTAGACACATAGAATGAATTAATATTGAATATGTACAGCTGAGGGTGACAAAATCCTATCTATGCGGATCAACTGAACAAATTATGACACTAGCTTATGCTAAGAGAATTGCAAAATATAGCGATCACATAGAACATAGGTATCCGGTACACCGGACCATACGATGACCATAATCATATTGTTTCATGCAAAAAATAAATAATAGTTTAAAAAACTAAAAACAGTGACGCATGTTAATATCAGCACCTCTAATTTTTATCATTTTTTTGTCACTTTTTACAAAAATATACCTTTATTTCTAATTTACACTATTCTTAATCCAAATTTATTAAATTTTATTTTCTGTTTTTTAGTTGGATTTTTTTTATGAAAGCGTGTTTTTCTAGTTTTTTAAAATATAATTTATTTTTCATTTTTTGGTTAATTTTTTTAACTTCTTTTTTCGGATTATTGCATTGTCATCGACCTTTGACAGGTGTGCAAAGTTTGAATTAAATCTGATCGTTCAAAGTAGGACAAAATCGAGCTCAAAGGGGTCGGTTACAAACATACAGGTGAAGCTAATAAAAGCGTGTTAAAAACTCTTTGGATAGACATATTAATATGAAACAAACTGAATTAGACCATCTTGTGAATGACGAATACTGTAGTGTGCTTAACAAGATTGTTGCGTTCCATGGGGCATAATATTTTCTCCGTTTTTTTTCTCGTGTCTGATACGTTCATAGTGTGTAGCGGTGTAGTGAGCCGGCACCTTAAAAGAGCGAGAGTGGTTAGAGCTTAGACTTGGTTCGGCTGTGGAATTGTAACCGCCACATTTATTTCTGATGCAAAGCTTTTATGACTTACGCTTTTGTGTTTAGGTTCCAATGGTGTGGTTGATATAGGCGTACCAACTTTTTATTTTATCTTAGCACAGCAAATTGACTGTAGTGTGCATGATGGTGAGCACAGTACAAAGCAAAAACAATGGCGACTACCGAGATACACGCTTTCCCTCGCCGGTCGCCGCTGTCATGCCATGTCATGTCAACTTAATTCTAAAAAACAGTTACACAGTTAAACAATTAATAAAGTTGGTTATATAGATAGTTATAGGCTGCAGAGACTGCTCAAGGAGAAAGGGCTTTAATTCGGCGAAAAAAGTCAAATTTTATGAAAAATTTTACACGCTACAACTAATAAAAAATTATTTAAATAATTGTTGCATTACAATACAACGCATAAACAATATTTCGTGAAAATTTCCTAGTATTTTCTCACTCGGCGGCAGTAAATATTCAGACGCGTCTCGAAAAAAAGTTGTTCGCTAGTGAACTGTATAAATCGTGACTGAATCACCTGAATTAAAAAAAAAAATAGAAATTCTGTCATTACAATGTTTATTGCAAGATTTTTTAAATTTTCGTCTATTGCAAGATTTTTTAAATTTTCGTCTAATCCCTGCCCCCGACTTCGTCCGCGTTGAATAGTTACTTTGAGCTCACGTTAACACGCAGCGGATATCTCAAAAGGAAAAAAAAAACGATTTAAAAAATTCTTCATTGGTCCTCCGCTCCTTTTAGTCTTAGCGTAATGATATATAGCCTATATCCTTCCTTTGTAAATGAGCTATCTAACATTGAAATATTTTTTCAAATCGGACTAGTAGTTCTAAATATTACAACTCGCAAACTCCCTAACTTTACCTCTATAGAATTATAGTATAGATTTTTGATTTTTTTATGACACTTAGAAGTGAAAACAATGATTTTTGCGTAAAAAAATGGGATAATTTATTATTGTAAATAAAAAAGACCTCAGGGATACTTAGTATAATCTATGTAAGTAAGTTGTATACTACATTTTAAAAGACTCTGTCAAGTAGATTTTGATTTATACTATAAACCGGCTTCAAAAATGACAAGTGTCAGAAAATCGCTTCATAGTATCGTAGAAAATTCAATATAAAACATGAACGATTCGCTCATACCTGCACCATCTAATCGTAAGTTTTCTCTCACACTTTTATACACTTAAATGAAACTCCAAATCCTCTTCTACTTCGAAGTAAGCGTTTTACTTTGATTTTCTTAGATGACACGCATCGAACATTATATTTCTTTCGTTTCTGTTGAAGTATAATTTTTTTTCGATTGACTTAAAATAGCACCAGTTTTTCGCCATTCTGCTTTCTTTTCTCGGTGTTTTTCTGGTATGTTCTTTGTAGATCTAAGTCCCTAAATGAAATAAAGATTTAAAAATATGTTATATCACAAAAAAGAATCGAACGAAACAGAACGACTATGAACAAAAATGTACAGCTTTCGCTTCAGCGTCTTCTACATTAGTACAAGTTTCATTTCCAAACTAATGTATATATACTACAGAGCGAATATATTAGAACATTAATATACATACCTACAAAAACCCAAGAATATGAAAAAAAGGATGTTGAAGGGAATATAGAACACTGCACCGGACAGCTACTGAGCAAGTATACACAACCCGGTCGGATCACCGGACACTTAAAATTGTATTAAAATTGTATCTTAAGATGTTGTGCCATCATAGGAAACTAAGAAAAATTAAAAATGGAATTACGTATTACTATAGTCGACGCATTTTAAACTGAGTCGTCGGGCAATAAATGTCACTGACAGTAGGAATGAGCACGCAGTGCAACCCGTTATCGATACATGGCTACCTGCGCACGCGGGGTCGATGCGTCAACGTGCCCTTCATTAGCACTCTGACTCCTGATTGGTCGTTACGAGTAGGGCTTGTTGTTTTTCTATAAATATAATATTTTTTGTTATGACATTTATTACATTATTTACACTTCGTTACGCAATACGCACAATGGAGAATATATTTTCTGACGTGGATACGGATGATGATTTTATCTATGATTACTTTAGGATTTATAACTTAGGAACAGGTGGACTACATTCCTGTTTGCTACATAATAAAAATACGGTGCAAACTTTACATTCTTATCGAGAGTGGTTGTTAGATTGAAATGTGAAAAATCAATATTATTTTACTATTAAAATACGTATTTATTGATAACGTCTTTTCTCCCGCTTCTTTTGCATATTAATAAAACTTTTTCGTCGATACACCAAGATTTTCTCTTACCATATAGACAGTAAAGCAACAAAATAGCAAATATAGCTGTGCCCGTAACTTCGTCCACGTGGATCCTGATGTACAAAACATCGACTAATAAAGTCATCTGAACGTATTCAGTCCATTTGCTTATCTACATTTCTCTCATACTTAAGTCGCGGCGCCATTAAAATTACGTAGTCCGGTGAAGCTGTTAAGACCGTGCTTGGTCAATAGCGTAGTAAGTTCGAAAAAAAAAACATGAAAAGTACAATAACTTTTGATAGAGTGGAGCGATTCTAATGAAACAAAGACTACGTTATTTATTGTGAACTTAGTACTTTAACAGTGATGCGTATTCATACAAACGGACAGACATTTCTCAAAATGATTGAAATGTATACTGTTACCTTTATTCCTAGACACCTGCAACAATTTTTTTCACGAGAATCGAAAAAGTACAGACACCTTTGATTTACATTCTTTTTATATGTATATATGGATATAGATAAGTCGCATATCTGCAGTGTTTATTAATTTCGAAAACATATACAAGTACTGTTCCATGCTATTTAGAGTGGGTGTGATGCTATAATATATGGAGTGTATAATTGTATGTTCAACAAGGAAAACTTATTAAAGTCAAGTAATTACTACGTTTTAAAGAGTTAGTCGTTAAATGTAGTTTACATTGTATATAAAACATTGAGAGAAACATATTAAAAAGCGAAATATTTGGCTATTATCATCTTCTTACTCTTATCTCACCTAAGTAGGGTACGAGAACATGTTTTCCTTTTCCACTCTCGCCTATCAGATGTCATCTCAGTATTTACATTATACACATGCCATTTTTCACACAATGCATCCATACCTTTTTCGGTTTTCCTTTTTTTTTCGAACTGACTACGCTATTGACCAAGCGAGGTCTTAACAGCTTCACCGGACTACGTTCGGTTTTCCTCTTATAGCCGTTCAACACCATACTCAAAACTTTTCTAATTACATGGTTTTCATCTCTCCTCACATGACATACCCATACCATGCCAACCTATTACTGCTCAAATGCTCTGTCACTGGTGCTATTTTCAAACTTTCTCTGATATATTCATTCTTAATCATATCCATTCTAGTCACACCACGCATACACCTTAACATCCGCATCTCTGCCACATGTGGTTGTCTCTCATCTGTCTCTTTCATAGCCCAGCAGCATGACTGGTCCTCTAATAGTTCTATACACCTTTGTATAGGCATTTGTGGATCACAAGCTACCCCAGACATCTTTCACAATTTCATCCATCCTGCATTTATCCTATTCCTCACGTCCTTGTCGTAGTCTATCAAGATTTGCCTATGACTGTGCGAATATGATGTGATGCTTTAATTCACCCATGTTTTATTCTTCATATATGTAGATAATACTAGGCACTGCGTCATACCATACTCAATACAAAATCGATAGGAACATAGCTTCAATAGATAATTATGTCCAAACATTGATATAAATAGACAAAAGGCTGATTAAGTATAATGATTAAATGGATAATAATATTATTAATGATTTTGAAGGTTGTAATTTCGAGTATCGCATTACTAAGGGCATTGACTTAATCTTGGTGATGTTTATAATTTGTAATAACATTTATTTAATAAGGTCGCAGATGAGTTTTGGCGGGTTCTTGGAATGTTATGTAGTGGATTTTATATTTTATTCATAATTTTAAGTGTTATTTGACTCTATATTTTGTAATATTGGTGGTGTTTTACGTAATAGTAGATGGTAGAGCCACGCTGAAGCTATTACTGCTTTCTGCATGAATGGGTCGGCTCGCCCGGGGTACTACCACCCTCTCATAGAAAACCGACGTGAGGTAACAGTGCTTACATTGTTTCGTTTGGTCAGTGTGAGCACCGGAGGCCCATTTCCCACCCTCTCTCTCACCCCTCCCCATCCCATTTCTCCCCTGCCTCCAAACAGGCTGGCAACGCACTTGCGACTCTCCTGATGTTGCAAGTGTCTATGGACGGTGGTGATCACTTAACATCAGTTGGGCCCGCTTGTTCGTTTGCCTCCTGTGACATAAAAAATAATAATAATATAGTTTGGTTATTGTGCACATGTAAGGTGGATGGGAAATAATACCTCGGACCATGGATTCTGACTTGCCACAAAGACTCTCTGGAAAGTTGTAATAAAACGGCCATAATCTTGTTAGTTGATAGAGATGATCGCAAGAAACAAGTAATATTGTTATCTACTCAATATTGGCAGTAATAATCTACTAAAACATTCGTCGCCAAATATATAATAAAGACGGTCATAGATTATTTAAAAAAAAAAATTCTGTTTCTCTTTCAGCCTTATTCCATGAGGGTGGTACGGATAACTTCAAGACCGCCTTCAGATTGTACCGAGGACCATTCCTTCTAGTTGAATTTATATTTTTAATAGGCATCAATGTGTACGGTTGGCGGTCTTCAGGTGTAAATCATGTCCTCATCTTCGAGCTAGACCCACGAAATCATCTATCTGAACAGGATTTAATGGAACTCGCCGCCATATTCGGTGTGGTTTGGGCCCTGAGCATACTAAGTTTTATATACAGCGCGAGTTTAAGTATACCACCCTTCGTGAACCCACTGGCTTTGGTGATAATCATGCTGGCGTTCCTATTTAATCCGTTGAAGGTCTTTCGTCATGAAGCGAGATTCTGGTTTCTAAGGATATGTGTGAGTATCTTCTACGTTCTAATAATAAAGCGCTTAGAATAACCTTGGACGTATACTTTGGAGTTAGAGATCTAAATTGGGTGATAAAGTTGTTAATTGAATGATAAAGTTGTTAATTGAATGATAAAGTTGTTAATTGGGTGATAAAGTTGTTAATTGCCTGGTAAAGCTGTTAAGTAGATGGAACAGGTGGTAATTCAGTGTCCATATCAAGCCTAGACTTCGGCGTCACGTGTGTTTCCCTGTATATCTAGAATCATGCTCAATTGAAAAGCAAATACGAATCGACCAGAAAACGATGTGCCTCAGATTGAGATCACAGACAAACACCTCAAACAACTTAAGATGTATCGGCCTTTGTGGTCTATAATTAATATTTTGTTTGTTAGAAGTAGTTGGCTCTCTCGCTCTCTTCAAAGTTATCAAACGTGACAGCATACACTAGGATGTTCTTCATTTCAGACCACAATCACTCATCCATATAGATTCGTAATATCAGGTGAAAGATTTTTGTAAACGCGTCTGACTAATAAATCTGATGTAAGTCGACAATTATAGTTGTATCTCTTTTCTTCTGTCTACCTCTCGTCTCATATTGTGGCAAGTTTAATAAATCGAGCGATATGTATGCATTTGTGTAACTGAGGTACTTCGGTTTTGTTTTAAGTTACTTGTTACCAGACCTCCAACCATATCCCTAAATAAAGCCTCTTGTATGGTTACGTATGTTGCGTGTCGCCCTACTTATTATGTGCGAATCAGCATAGTTGATTTACAAAGCTAGATTAAAATTATATTTATTAAATACTGGCATTGTCGGTCGTGTTCAAGCACTCCATTAGGTCACAACCACATCATTGTAACAATAATGTAACAAATAATCTAATTGTGACCTAACATACAACTTTAGTCCCACAAACGGGAACCCCAAGAACATATGTAAGGCGAGGACTAGTTCCTCACCCGCTACATCTCTGTTGTTTGTCCCGGCTATAATTTCTGGAACGACTGAACTGATGTTGATGAGACTTTAGCTAGCTGATGAGAACTTTTCACATTATTATCAAGTCTACAAAATTCCAAAGGTATTAAGCGGAATGATACAGTTTAGAAATGGTCAGATAACTGATTGGTTTTTTAAGTTTTCAATTTAATGAAATATTTTTATTTTGACTAATTGTTATATTATGAGTTATAATTTGGATCATGTAATTTTTTAAATATAAACCTTGTTATTATCCAATATCGATTGTATAGAATGAATTTATTACTCTACTTATGTTTGTAATTTGTATTGGTAGACTGGCTGCTTGATAAAATTCTTGGACTGAATAAGTTACAAAAGCACTCTTTGTACCGGTGTGTTTGAAATCATGAAATTTTGCCGAAGAATTTCCTATATAACATGACTGGGCACTGAGAATGGATTATTTAAAATTCATACCCTAAATAAGAGGTTATAAGTTTGACTATTTTTGAGTTTATCATTGGAATACTTCACTAGGCATACAGTTCGGCTAATTATTTAACGAGTTAACGCTGCCAAATTAACTTAATCTCAGGGGTTCTTGAGTTTTCTCAGGGATTATTGGGTTATTCTCAGGGACTATTAGGTTTTCTCAGGGATTATTAGGTTATTCTCAGGGATTATTAGGTTTTATCAGGAATTATTAGGTATTTCTCAGGGATTATTAGGTATTTCTCAGAGCTTATTAGGTTTTCCCCGGGATTATTAGGTTTCTCTCAGGGGTAATGAAATAATAACAGGTTTCAATATATTTTCATTTATTATTATCAGGGTCGTATACTAGCAGCGCCGTTTATGCCTGTGTTGTTCGCTGATTTCTGGCTCGCTGATCAGTGGAATTCGTTCACGGCCGCCTTTCTGGACTTCCATTATTTGGTCGCATTCTATGTCGCCGGCGCCGATTGGTTTAATGTTAATGGTATGTATGTAATCATTAGTTATTTAGAATTTAGAAGATATTTTAATGGCGAATGTTTTTGGTTAAGACTATAATTACTTTTTCCTACGTGTACTATAGAGCCCAAAGGTTATGGCCATAGTTTATTAGCAGCACATTGATGCACTATGTAGAACAATAATCACCAAAAGTACATGCCAATATTTATATTTCACTTGTATAAATAAAAACATAAAATGGCGAATCTATTTGTCATTTAAAACGTGTATTTTTTCTATTACCGCCGCGAGCCGAATAATATTAACTAGCAGTTCTAGCAAATTGCCGCAAATTTGTTTTTTTCATTAAGTGTAATTCGAGAACATAAGCTTAAAGGTAAATAGAAAAATATCATTAGACATTCTGTTTTTTCTTGCTTCCGAATATACATAAAGCTGTATAATGTCAAAAAACGGCAGATACTCTTTCTTTGGACAGATATATGATCGTGTTTAATGTTATATAGACAATGGTGTGGCGTAGTTGAACATTTGTAATATAATAGACAATTTGTGTTTTCTATTACTTTTTGTACGGCACTGCGTTGTTTTTGATGTGAAAAATCTATAGGCGAGGGTAAACCTGATTGTTGGTGTGGTGAGACGTGGCGACGCAAAACACGAACTTTGTACTATTAACGAAACACTCAAAAACATTTGCTACCCTATCTGTATAAACATAAGATTCAAATTGTTTTGTTGGCCACTCGTTATACTAGTGTTAGCGCCCTTTGATAAATGCCGTCAAACAAACCGCGCCTGCGCCTAGCGGTAAATTCTTGGAATTTTTGTATTTAATAAAAATTTATGTAATCAAATAAAAAAACAGTCATCATTTTATCCAACAAAATCTGTGTTTATCTTTTCATTATGCCATAGTTGATTCCTGTCGTAACCTGTTATTTTATGCATATAACTTATACAAAACAATTTCGATGTTTCACATCTGCCAGGCGTCCCGCGACGGCGCAATTTTTTTTTGTGTACCAGCTTTTAAATAAATAATTATTAAAATAAAAGGGTGTGATATGTGGTCGGTAGATGCGTTCGAATCGACGCGGTGGTACGTGATAACGCGCGCGATAGTGAACATAGTGCCCGCGTGGAGCCGGTTCTGGCAGTGCCTGCGCCGGTACCGCGACAGCCGCGAGGCGTGGCCCCATCTCGTCAACGCGGGGAAGTACTCCACCACATTCTTCGTCGTCATCTTCTCCACGTTGCGTAAAATTTACAGTGGTCAGTAGCTATTTTATATATATTTCAATACCAATGATATTATAGTTAAAAACCTATAGATACATCATAAGCGCTTCGACAGCGTTTTCTTAAAACTTTCCTAACTAGCTTATTTTTGACGGCTGCCCGTCAATTCGCCAATATCTAAGCAACATATAACTATTTCTTTTTCACCACCGATATTGATAATATACCATCTTACTTACACATTTTATCTAAGACGGTGTCGCGTTACAATATTACTTTATGTATGTGTGCGTTATTGTGCCATTTGTTTTGTTAAAATATCATGTAGGTATCTACAGCTTTTTAATTATAATATATTTTGTCGTTCGACTTTAAATTGACCTAAATTCGATTTTAACCGTTCATTATGTAATTTTTTTAAGATTTCCAGTTTTTTATACACCGAGAACGAAGTTAAAAAGTACCGTTCATAAGTTTTTTTTTATGATCTTCATATTTTACATGTTCATAATTTTAAAATCTTGAAAAATAACGTAAAATATTAGATACCGTTAAAAGTGGACTTAGCTTATTTTGAAATTTGAAAGCTAATGAGCTTTTTTTTATTATTGTAGCATGACACTATGCCTGATGGTAAGCACAGTACAGTCCAAAAACAATGGCGACCCCCGAGTGGCACATTATCAATCGTGGGTCGCGCTGCCATGCCGGCCTCAGAATAGCTGGATATGCACAGGCTGATCCCGAAACGCGACCCGCAGAAGCGAATCACTATGAAAGGCTGCTTATCATCTTATATCACATCTAACATTAGATGATATTGTCGTTGATTGCTAAAATCTATAAAGTATGTTTTTTTTTGGGTTGTTTTGAAATTCTGATCCGTAACCTTTTTGTGTGACGATGCAGTGATCTGAGTAAACACTGTGTCGGGTAGAGTTGGAGCAGTGTCTCGTTCGCCTTCGAGTATTACATAACAGTGAGTGAGAGAGTGAATCACCCCTTTTTTCTAAATAATCATTTTTTAGTTATTCCCGAACATAACAATGTCAAATTTAGGTACTGGTATAATGACTGGAATAATGGTCGAGTTTTGACATTTTTTTTTTGTACATAAAATGTTTTTCTCACAGATAGATATGAGGATACATATGACAATCCGTTCCTATACGCGTGGTTCGGTTGTCAACTTATATCCTCTATATACACGTACACGTGGGACGTGAAGATGGACTGGGGTCTGTTCAGCTGCGGCCCGCGCGCTGAGAACAAGTTCCTCAGGGATGAAATCGTCTACAGCCCGGGGGTAAGAGCCCCCTTCTCCTCTGTTAATTTTCAATTAACAAAAAACAACGTTTCCTAAACTTTTAGAGCTTATATAAAATAGTTAAGTAAAATAATAACAATATTTGCTCACAATTGCAACAATTTGACATAACGGAGAAAATAAACGATAGCAGAAAAAAGGTGTCATCCAAGAGTCTGCAGAATAAAAAAAACTTTTAGAACAATTGATTTATACTAGCTTTCCTCTGGCAGATAGATGACTTTTTCCACTTATCTACCCTCCGTATAATTACGCTTTTCATTGCCTTACAGTTCTATTATTTCGCGATTGTCGAGGACTTCGTTCTGCGTTTCATTTGGACGGTGTCGTACGTCGTCACCGAGAAGAACTTGGCCAGCCACGAGACTATGACTTCGATACTTGCGCCGCTTGAGGTAATTAGGTGAGAAAATTATATTCACTTTCTCTATGTTACTCTTATCCCACGCAAGTTACGATCGGTCATGGTTTCCACCACTATGTCAACGGATGGGAACTTCTATTGAATTCGCTCGTTATAACGGCAATTTTATGGTATAATGGGATAAGCAGCAAAATAGCGGTGGCACAAACTTACACCACTAGATCCTCTCTCACCAACAACAGGAAATATCTCATTGAAAAGACTTATATATGTCAAGTGTAATAAGTTTATATGAGAACAAGTCTTCCAACCTAGCAACGTGCTAACTGGCAATGCAATGTATTCCTGTTGGCACTACATTATATACTATTCATAATGTAATAACATCGAATTTGTCGTGTATTTCCGTTGACACTACATTACATATTGCCAACAGAGTAACATCCAAACTTGTAAGGTAATAGATTCCTGTTGGCACTACATTACATATTTACAATGTAGCCACGTCCAAACTTATAATGTATTGCTGTTGGTACTATGTTACATACTATCAACAGAGCAACATCTAAACTTGTAACGTAATGTATGCCTGTTGGCACCACAGAGTACGTTATATAAATAGAGGTCGCACTCGTTCTTTCCAATCAGCGCCTCTATAATACCAGTTTCGAACTAATATTTGTCGGTTATAAATGTACATTTATAGCTATATATGTATGCATACAGCGGTACTGCGTAAATCGTATACAAGTTTTTGATCATTTTTATTTGTAATTAATATATTCATCGTTAAAGGCAAATGTAAACCCAAGTATGTATATGCAGGAGTTAATGTTTATAAGTAGATCCGAAAATAGATAAAATTATTTGTGGGAGACAACAAAATTTAAGAGAGCAAGCACACTCTCCTAACAGATACGTAAACAAAGTGAATGACAAGAAATATTTGAAAGTTGTCAGTATGAAATGTCAAAATTAATTGTCATCCACCATCTTTTGTTATCAAACTTGCCAAAAATATTATATAACAGTGCCATCTAGAGAGTGGATTGATAACCAAAAATAGACGAGCCTTTTCCATACAAATCCGATTCTGAGAAGTGAAAATAACGTGGTTGGCACTACATTGCATATTTACAATGTAGCCATGTCAAAACTTGGTAATGTATTGCTGTTGGTACTATGTTACATAATGCCAACCGAGCAACATCTAAACTTGTATTGTAATGTATTCCTGTTGGCACTACGTTACATATTTACAATGTAGTAACGTCAAAACTGGTAATGTCTGCTGTTGGTACTATGTTACATACTTACCATGTAGCAACGTTCATACTTGTAAGGTAATGTGAGAGTTCCGATCGAACCGTCGACTTGAGCGGTTGTCCGTTTTGCTGCGCGCGCTAAGTTCGATTTTAATACTCGTGATTTAGTGACGTCAGTTATTGTTTGTTTCGATCCGGCACACCTGCTCTTCACAGGTGCGCTGCACCTGCGTTCTTTTTCTTGGAACTGAGTGAGACCTTTCCTTGTATTTATTTATTGCTTTATCTATTTCTTGGTATATTTATTTATTTACTCTTTTGTTTATCTATTTATTTACGTATTTCTTTAATTCTTCAGTGATTTATTTTTAAATTTATTTTCTTTTTATTGTTTGTTTATTTAAGTAGTCTTATGTTATTTTTCCCCTGTCTCGCTCAGTTACTTATTTGCGTTGTTTTCCTATTTTGTTTAGTTTTAAACAGCTCCCTTTGATCCGGACTCGGGATAGTCCGTTAAATTCATTAAGGCGCGCCCCCCTGCCCCTCTGGCAGGGAGGTTTCACATGTCTTCCCCCGCCCCTCTCCCCTCCTCAGGCCCCGGTATGGCCGCTGAACAAGAGATCAGTCTCTTAGAGACTGAGCTCATTAGCCTCCGCGGCTTCATAGCCGCTATCTGTCCTCGTCTCGTAGACGATTACGATGCGTACGCTGCAAAGCATCGCACCGAGCTCCCTTACTCCTCGAAGCCCACTCCCTCGATCTATGCCAAGATCGAGGCTTCCAACAACTTCCCAATCCCAGCCGATCGCGATAGCGATGACTCCGACTCCGACTCCGGCTCCGACATGGAGCAAGACCCTCCTGCTCAGCAGGATCCCCCTGCCAAGCAAGCCCCTGCTGCGGACGATGGCTTCACCACCGTCACGCACCGCAAACCGCGCAAGAACAAGAAGCGCCCGAACTAACCTTCCGATCCGGAGGACAAATTGCCCTCTAAAAAGATCGCAAACGTCGATGGCGCGAAAGTGCCAAAGGCGACACCAGCGCCCTCTAGACCCGACTCGCCCGTGGCTGCGGGTTCCGCAGTTTCGGGCAAGAAGCCCCGCCCACCGCCCCCCGTTACGATCCAAGACAAAGCGTCTTGGGTTGAGATTTCTAGCCTGCTGGAAACGGCAGGTATCCCTTACACCTCCGCCGTGAATACCGCTGTAGGTATTCAGGTGAAGGTAGCCACGTCCACCGCCCATCGCAACCTCACTCGTTTCCTTCGGGACAACCAGTGGGGCTATTTCACGCACTCTCTCGAAGAGGAGCGTAAACTACGGGTTGTGATCCGTAGAGTCCCCTCAGAACTCCCGACTGACGACATTTCAGACGACCTCAAGGAACAGAAGATTCCTGTTCGCGAGGTTCATCGTATGCGCTCTCCGCGCACCAGGGCTCCATATGATATGGTTCTCGTTGTCCTCGATCGCACCCCTCAGGGGAAAGCGATTTTTAATCTTACATCCCTTTGCGGCCTCTCCGGCGTCATAGTCGAGCCGCCGCGCAAAACGTCTGTGCCCTCGCAGTGTCACAACTGCCAGGTGTACGGACACTCCGCACGAAACTGTCGCCTGAAACCCAGGTGCGTTAAGTGCCTCGGCGACCACTCCACTAGGGAGTGTTCTCGCACGAAAGACGCCTCCGACCCTCCGAGCTGTGTTCTGTGCCGCGGCGTGGGCCATACCGCGAATTATCGCGGATGTCCCCGCGCCCCGCGCACAAAGCGCCCTCGATACCCCAGGCAGGCGTCGCCGTCTAAGACGGCCGCTGCCCCCGCCCGTCCTCGACCTCCGCCTCTCATGTCTCGAGAGGCCTTCCCGAACCTGCCGGGCACGTCTCGTGCACCGGCAGCGTCCGTACCCACGACTAGTGCGCCCCCCCGCCCCTACCGGGCCCCTCAGGCCCCGTGGGCTCCTAAACCCGCGTCCCAGCACACTCCCAAACCTCCGGCGGCTAATCCTTCACAGGATGACCCCGCATACTCCTTTTCCCTATCGAGTATTGACTACGCAGGTCAACTACTCATTTTCCACGAGATCTCGGAGATCTCGGCGTACGAAGAGTGCTCTCGTAATCCGCTACTAGGTGCCGTCACGGCAATCCATAGATTTCCAGCCATCGCGGCTACACTACAAAGGCTCGCGCGCGCAGCTGTTAAAAAAATAAATAACTCAAATAAGATAGAGTAAATCGCGTATTTACGTCTATCTTCCCCTAAAAATAACCGTCAAACAATAATAATAATTTTTGTTATGTCTATTTTTAGACTTCGGTGCCGTCACCGTTAGTAAATTTAAATTCAATCTTATAAAATGCGTGTTGCGCCCACGCTTTTGTAATCGATCCCTATTAGCTCCCGCACACTTCGCGGTTCTCAATAATATCTCGAGCCTAGGTCGTCCCCGCGCGGAGCCCTCTTGATATTATTTACGCGATACAGTGACTCACCTACATCACTTGAACAGACATATGAGATCATCTCTCTCACACACGTGCACATATATACACATGGTGGGAGGGTTTTGTTTTTTTTTCCCTCATCGAACTGAATCGAATAGTTTAAGTTCGTTTCAATCCGATATACACGTATTCATTTGTGAATCATGCAATTTCGATTGTATGGTTCACAAATGTATATATGTATGAATAGCTTAGAATAGTTAGCTAGGACAGACGTGTCTTTTTCCAGGAAACAGCCCAAGCCGAGGTGTGCGTGCACCCTTGTGTATGTTACCCAAAACCAAAATCGGCTGAGTGCCCTAAGCGCTCGGCCTTAGTAGTCCGGTGAAGCTGTAAAAACC
>MU159363.1:14692-123411 GCA_015888305.1 Antheraea pernyi | reverse complement strand
TTGTTTCGATCCGGCACACCTGCGTTTCACAGGTGCGCTGCACCTGCGTTCTTTTTCTTGGAACTGAGTGAGACCTTTCCTTGTATTTATTTATTGCTTTATCTATTTCTTGGTATATTTATTTATTTACTCTTTTGTTTATCTATTTATTTACGTATTTCTTTAATTCTTCAGTGATTTATTTTTAAATTTATTTTCTTTTTATTGTTTGTTTATTTAAGTAGTCTTATGTTATTTTTCCCCTGTCTCGCTCAGGTACTTATTTGCGTTGTTTTCCTATTTTGTTTAGTTTTAAACAGCTCCCTTTGATCCGGACTCGGGATAGTCCGTTAAATTCAGTAAGGCGCGCCCCCCTGCCCCTCTGGCAGGGAGGTTTCACATGTCCTCTCCCGCCCCACTCCCCTCCTCAGGCCCCGGTATGGCCGCTGAACAAGAGATCAGTCTCTTAGAGACTGAGCTCATTAGCCTCCGCGGCTTCATAGCCGCTATCTGTCCTCGTCTCGTAGACGATTACGATGCGTACGCTGCAAAGCGTCGCACCGAGCTCCCTCATTCCTCGAAGCCCGCTCCCTCGATCTATGCCAAGATCGAGGCTTCCAACAACTTCCCAATCCCAGCCGATCGCGATAGCGATGACTCCGACTCCGGCTCCGACATGGAGCAAGACCCTCCTGCTCAGCAGGATCCCCCTGCCGAGCAAGCCCCTCAGGCTGAGCAAGCCCCTGCTGCGGACGATGGCTTCACCACCGTCACGCACCGCAAACCGCGCAAGAACAAGAAGCGCCCGAACTCACCTTCCGATCCGGAGGACAAATTGCCCTCTAAAAAGATCGCAAACGTCGATGGCGCGAAAGTGCCAAAGGCGACACCAGCGCCCTCTAGACCCGACTCGCCCGTGGCTGCGGGTTCCGCAGTTTCGGGCAAGAAGCCCCGCCCACCGCCCCCCGTTACGATCCAAGACAAAGCGTCTTGGGTTGAGATTTCTAGCCTGCTGGAAACGGCAGGTATCCCTTACACCTCCGCCGTGAATACCGCTGTAGGTATTCAGGTGAAGGTAGCCACGTCCACCGCCCATCGCAACCTCACTCGTTTCCTTCGGGACAACCAGTGGGGCTATTTCACGCACTCTCTCGAAGAGGAGCGTAAACTACGGGTTGTGATCCGTAGAGTCCCCTCAGAACTCCCGACTGACGACATTTCAGACGACCTCAAGGAACAGAAGATTCCTGTTCGCGAGGTTCATCGTATGCGCTCTCCGCGCACCAGGGCTCCATATGATATGGTTCTCGTTGTCCTCGATCGCACCCCTCAGGGGAAAGCGATTTTTAATCTTACATCCCTTTGCGGCCTCTCCGGCGTCATAGTCGAGCCGCCGCGCAAAACGTCTGTGCCCTCGCAGTGTCACAACTGCCAGGTGTACGGACACTCCGCACGAAACTGTCGCCTGAAACCCAGGTGCGTTAAGTGCCTCGGCGACCACTCCACTAGGGAGTGTTCTCGCACGAAAGACGCCTCCGACCCTCCGAGCTGTGTTCTGTGCCGCGGCGTGGGCCATACCGCGAATTATCGCGGATGTCCCCGCGCCCCGCGCACAAAGCGCCCTCGATACCCCAGGCAGGCGTCGCCGTCTAAGACGGCCGCTGCCCCCGCCCGTCCTCGACCTCCGCCTCTCATGTCTCGAGAGGCCTTCCCGAACCTGCCGGGCACGTCTCGTGCACCGGCAGCGTCCGTACCCGCGACTAGTGCGCCCCCCCGCCCCTACCGGGCCCCTCAGGCCCCGTGGGCTCCTAAACCCGCGTCCCAGCACACTCCCAAACCTCCGGCGGCTAATCCTTCACAGGATGACCCCGCATACTCCTTTTCCCTATCGAGTATTGACTACGCAGGTCAACTACTCATTTTCCACGAGATCTCGGAGATCTCGGCGTACGAAGAGTGCTCTCGTAATCCGCTACTAGGTGCCGTCACGGCAATCCATAGATTTCCAGCCATCGCGGCTACACTACAACGGCTCACGCGCGCAGCTGTTAAAAAATAAATAACTCAAATAAGATAGAGTAAATCGCGTATTTACGTCTATCTTCCCCTAAAATAACCGCTCAATAATAATAATAATTTTTGTTATGTCTATTTTTAGACTTCGGTGCCGTCACCGTTAGTAAATTTAAATTCAATCTTATAAAATGCGTGTTGCGCCCACGCTTTTGTAATCGATCCCTATTAGCTCCCGCACACTTCGCGGTTCTCAATAATATCTCGAGCCTAGGTCGTCCCCGCGCGGAGCCCTCTTGATATTATTTTCGCTATACAGTGACTCACCTACATCACTTGAACAGACATATGAGATCATCTCACTCACACACGTGCACATATATACACATGGTGGGAGGGTTTTGTTTTTTTTTTCCCTCATCGAACTGAATCGAATAGTTTAAGTTCGTTTCAATCCGATATACACGTATTCATTTGTGAATCATGCAATTTCGATTGTATGGTTCACAAATGTATATATGTATGAATAGCTTAGAATAGTTAGCTAGGACAGACGTGTCTTTTTCCAGGAAACAGCCCAAGCCGAGGTGTGCGTGCACCCTTGTGTATGTTACCCAAAACCAAAATCGGCTGAGTGCCCTAAGCGCTCGGCCTTAGTAGTCCGGTGAAGCTGTAAAGACCTTGCCAGGTCAATAGCATAGTCAGTTCGAAAAAAAAGAAAAAAAAAAAATTGTAAGGTAATGTACTACCAAAATACCGAAAAGCGTGAATTAGACTGGTTAAGACATTATTTTGGTTACTATGTTGGCTGCAGTGCAATGGACATAACTGGCTATGAGGACTCTTATAAACCGTGTTTGGCGATAAAAAATCTAAAAGTGATATTGGTTCAAACAGGGGAGTAGAAAAACTTGACTTTATGACAAGATACATCTCGAAAGAAAACAACCATTGCAGACTCACAGTTTGCACATTTTTCTGCTTTCGTTTCTTAGGCTTGTCAAAGATCGTTTTAAAAGTTTGCATTTATTGTTGTTATTTCACCTTACTACGAATTTTTCATTGAGATTATTGCCTATATGTTGGCTTCATTCTCATCTTTTATAGTCATTTTTAAATTATAATTCACAATGACTACGGCCCGATGGATGGATCTACTAATTGCGTCGTCAGTTACGTCGGCATAGTAGACTCATGTTTTGGTGTGTCCATATCGCTTGATATCGCTACATATTATTAAAAAAAACTCCTCTGCTACTTCTGTCTGTGCGTGAAAAACTCAAAACCTACTGAACGCTGATATTCATGCGGTTTTCACGAGTAGATAAATTGATTTCACCAGGAAGGTTCGGGTTTAGAATTTGTCGTTTTTTTTTAATTATCAGGGCGAGATGTGAACGTCCGTTCAAAGTTTTCTAAATTCTTATGGATATGTGTGACGTTCTAGACGCTTCATCTGGAACTTCTTCCGTCTGGAGAACGAACACCTGAACAACTGCGGCAAGTTTCGAGCGGTCCGAGATATATCTGTAGCGCCGCTCGACTCCTCGGACCAGGCTGACATCATCCGCATGATGGACCATCCCGATGGGGTCATCAACAGGTATATTATACAATTTATATACTTTATAAACTAAACGAAATAATTTCAAAACAGCTATAGAGACATGTCAGTCTATTCACAAAATACAGTTTTTATTTTCTTTTACTTTATTATTTTTAGAATTTTATTTCTCTTTCTGTTTCAATCTCCTTGTTTTTAAATACAGTGGTGATGGTATAATTAGAAACACTACCAATGGTCCTTGACATTATATAAGATACTGCACCGCAATCGTTTTATCGCAATTGTGTCGTTTAGAATCAGAAGTGGTCAACTCCACTTTGCAATTTTTTATGGGTATAGCCAATTTTCTATTTTCAGCTTATTGCAGAGACTATGAAACATTTAGGTTTCTGTAGAGTTTTAATACGATTAGTATAGAAAGCTAAACAAATAAAAATGTATTCTATAGTATAACAGTTTAAAGTTATGAGACTTAGAAAATTGCAAAGTGGAGTTGACCACTTCTGATTCTAAACGACACAATTATTAGAAAGACAATATAAATCCCACTACACAAGTGCAGTTTCAATATTACATTACGGACAAACGTTTTAATCAGTTTTAAGGTATGAATAATAATGGTCAACTAATTAGAAACAACGACAAAAAAGTATAAAAAACAATATTTTTTTAAGTATTAGTAATTAGTATTGTTATTTACGAAATAGCTACTATCCACAGCCTACCAATAGTTATAATTAATATTTCGTGGCGTGTCCCTTATTTTCAATAACAGCACTGCAACGACGTGGCATTGATTCAATCAATTTCATACATTTTTCTAGGGAGATTGAATTCCATACTTCAAGAAATGCTTTATATAGTTCGTTTTGACTGGTGTTACGTTTGTTTGGGACTTTAATTTTAACAATTTACCAGAGATTTTCTATCGGGTTTAAATCCGGACTATTTGTGGGCCAGTTTAAAATGGATATACGCTATTCGCTAAGGAAACTTTTTTTCGAACTGACTACGCTATTGACCACGCAAGGTCTTAACAGATTCACCGGACTACCGCTAAGGAAACATTTGACGCTATTTTCATGCTGAAAGACCCAGGTTACAGGCAAATTATCGTCCGAGTAGGGAATCATTGTGTATTGACATTGTTCCATTCATTGTCCTTCAATCTTCTGAACGGGTCTAACTGCACATCCGGAAAAACACCCCCAAACTTCAATATTACCGCCACCGTGCTTGACTATACTCCTTGTGTATTTAGAATTAAAAGCAATGTTTACAGGACGTCTACATAGCGCTATCCATCGGAATTTACCACCATATTTATTTTTGTTCCATCTGAAAATAACACTTTTTTCCATTCTCTTACCATCCAGTTAACATATTTTTGTAACGAATAATAATCGCTTCTCTCGGTGTTGCTTGGTAAGAAGCGGTACCTTTCGAGAGAATCTTCCAAACAATTTAGCTTCCGCTAATATTCAGCGTATCAGTCTTGACGAGATGTTTTCTCGGGTTATCAGGCCAAATAAGTTCATTTTTAATCTGGTTGGAGCCGTTCATTGGGTCTTTTTTAGCAACACGAACGATTAGCGTATCTTCTCTGGGAGAGATTTTTCTTGGCCGCGCCTTTCTAGGAACATTTTCAACAGTTCCGTGTGTTTTATAATGATCAATTGCATTAAAGGCTTTCTCAACAGAACAATTTACATACTCATCTATATCTATATGTAAATTAACAATTATTTGCCTAGTTGGCGCGTCACAACTTTTATTTTTGGCCATTTTGAACAAAATAAAATTCAGATTAAATTTTGAATTGCAGCCAAAATAATATAAAAAAGCAAGAAAGAAATGCTATTCTACAATTTCAAATAAAGAACGAGCTATGGATGCTTTTTTGAAATGTTTCTAATTAGGCGTCCAAGCGGCCAGTAACAGAAAATAAACTCCTACATGTGTAAGGTTCATTTTGTAATTAAAAGTAAGATATGTTTTATATTTTATACATTTAATGAGTTTTTAATTTGAGTGACTATATTATGATTATTAATTATTGAATGTGTATATTTTTTACGAACAAATTTAATAATAACGGTCTGTATTTATTGTCATTAAAATGGGGAGAGAATAGGCTAAAAAAAGTATTTATTTGTTTTTCTTCTCGGAAAAAAATGTTGACAATTTTTCTATCTTACCGATTAAAGAAAAATAAAGTTTTCGGTTGCATCCAGGTGTACAAATAGACAATTATCTTTTTAACTTCATATTCGGGATCAGTTAATAGGTGTATAGGTATCATATACGTACGAATGGTGCGGTACGAACTTATTAATATAGATTACTAGCTTTTGCCCGCGACTTTGTCTGCGTGGAATAATTAGTTTAGTTAAGTTGGGCTAACTATCAAGCAGCGAAACATATTTTGAAACATTCTTCATTGGTGCTCCGCTCCTATTGGTCTTAGCGTGTTGAAATATAGCCTCCCTCTATGAATGAGCTATCTAACACTGAAAGAAGATAAGACTAGTAGTGCCTGAGATTAGCGGTATCTAAGACTTGAGACACCCAAGCCAACCTCACCTGCACGTGGTGCACCCTGCTGAATAACGAACGAGGTAATGGCTAAAGCGGGGTGGGTAGGGTTTTACAGCTCGACTGGGTCGCAACCACCATGTATATGGCGAAAAAGCCCGTCATAGTGATTCGCTTCTGCGGGTCGCGTTTCGGGATCAGCCTGTGCATATCCAGCTGTTCGCAGGCCGGTATGACAGCGGCGACCGGCGAGGGATAATGTGTCACTCGGTGGTCGCCATTGTTTTTGGATTGTACTGTGCTTACCATCAGGCACAATGCAGTCATTTTGCCGAGCAACATTAAAAAAAAGCACGTTCAACCAAACAAACTCTTCAGTTTTATGATGTAAGATAGATATTTTGTGTTCGAAGAGCGTTGAAGCGATAATGGCTCACTGATTAACGTGTTCGGACACCGCGTCGATAGGCGTAGGTTCATAGCCTTACCAATGAGCTGGAGCTTTCGTTAAAGAAGAAGCCTTTTCTAACATCAAATGATATTATGGTCAACTGATAAAACCTGTATAGGATTTTAAAAAGGACAGATAACAACGTATTTTAATAATATTGTTTTTTTATTGTTACAGATCAACAAAGAAGAAGAATACGAAAAAGACAAAAGAGAGCGACAGACGACCTCTGCTGAAGAAAGAGTCTATCCAGGACTTACAGCTGGACCTAGACCTGTCCTCCAAGATGCTATAACCGACTGTGATACGTTTAGTACTTATATTTTTAGCCAATGTTATACAAGTGGTATTATTCGAATTATATTTATAGTAAAGAATTTTTGGAAAGACATTTCTGTTGTGTTATTTTTATAGAAAATTTTTGATTTCATTAACCCCTGGACTGTCAAAACCATAAGGATTTGATTTGCATACAAAATAAACACAAATAAAATATTGTTTCGAAAAATTTACTTTCGGTTTTGAACATTAAAAAAAAGTTTTTCCATGTTTTATTTTATTTTTAAAAAAAAACCGATTATTCTGCTATATAAAATATTTTATTGTTAATTTGTTCAATTCGAAAAACTACTTCCTATAAATCTGAATTTCCGACATGACCGTTCTTTAGAAGCCCATAACTTAACAAATAATCGTGATAGAAAAAAAATCACATTCATACCTACTAGAAGTCCAAATAGACTAAATATGAATGAATTTTAGAATCTCACCTTTTTTTTGTTGTCCGCTTCACGTGAAATGCCCCAGATGTTATTATAATGGCATAATATCCCCATAATGTCAATAAGTAATACGTCTATGGTCTAATATCTTATTACAAATATCCCTTCTATCTTCAAAATTACTGTTAATAATTATAATGTTGAATTGTAAACATGATCTGACGTCTTGAAATCTTGTATAAATATAAATCAAGATATAAAACTATATATCTGTTTAAGCACATTTAACAGTGCTCATTGAACTCGATACAATATTCTTATATATTACTATGCTTAGTAAGGTATGTAGACGAAAGCAGGGAAAATAAAACAAAATGGCCGCCAAATTGACCTAAAAGACAATATAATTAAAATTACATACAGATATATGAATTATATTTATTCCTGGGGTCCTGTACAACTCACGTGTTACGCACATGTTTACAGTGAACAACATATTTTTGCTAAATTTCATGCGGACGAACTTGCGGTTTACAGCTAATCTAAATTAAAATATGGCTATGAAATTCCCTAAAATATCTGTCCACCCGTTTTGGAGATAGCATTGCGGGTGGAGCCGCAGTTAACAGTTAGTCTAAATTAAAATATACTAAATTACTTGTAATGATGTCCGCTATCTGCCTGTGAAAGTCCCGTAAAATTCTGTCTATCCATTTTTGAGATAGCATAGCGGGCGGAGCCGCGGTTAACAGTTAGCCTAAATTAAAATATACTAAATTACTTGTAATGATGTCCGCTATCTGCCTGTGAAAGTCCCGTAAAATTTTGTCTATCCATTTTTGAGATAGCATAGCGGGCGAAGCCGCGGTTAACAGTTAGTCTAAATTGAAATTACTTGTAATGATGTCCGCTATCTGCATGTGAAAGTCCCGTAAACATCTGTCTATCTGTTTTGAAGATAGCATTGCGGACGAAGCCGCGGTTAGCAGCAAGTGTAATTTAGAGTACCCTAAGTAAGCCGCTGTTATTTTAGCTATCTGTCAGGGAAATTCCCGTCAAAATCGGTCCAGCCGTTTCGGAGATTACCCGGAACAAAGAGACAGACCAACAAAAAATTTAAAAATTGCATCTTTGTTAGCAGTAGCGTATATACTTTCATACCCAAGAGTAAAAAAAAATTTTATACAGACACTTAATTTTTATTATATGTATAGATAAGGATAGAAGAATATGGTGTGTGTATTCATATACTAATACAAATATATTTACTAACTTAGTTTTCATATATTTACTAATATTAACTGTGAATTTCTTTCTGGTGGTAGTTTCAGCCAACGTTAATCTTAATTAGAACTACTTCAGTTTTCAAATTTCTTATTGATTTACTTTCTTGGATTTCATAAAAATTTACACGACACTGCCAGAATTGTGGAAGTTTCCAAAGGGGCCCATAGCCCCTAATAAAAGAAATGAATTTATTTTATAACAATATTGTTCCTCAGATTTAACTCTTCTTCAACCTGCATGGCCTGAATTGAACGTTCACAATAAGGAGCATAAAAAAACAATTTGGGTGTTAGAAAATAATTTATTGCAACTTTTTAAACTTTTTTAGTTCGAGTACACATTTCAAAAACCATATTTAGACGGGGCTTCTATTTGTTACAAACGGTTAACGGTTAAATTAACTCCTCAAATTTCTTCTCCTTTCTAAAAAATTTACATTCCATTCTCTTATATGCACGAACACGAAATATGTCATTAAAATCGCCTATACGTAGCTCTCAACTGCTCAAAAATTATAGCACTACATCATTGAAGCTGCAATAAAAAGCACAATATCGTAGTGCATATGAAATGTGAACTCTAGTATGTGTTAGTTTACTATAAACTTAATAGAATACAACGATTGTAACATTAATAATTATTTACAAAATCTTAAGGCATCCGAGAGAGTGCTTCGTAGCCAGCTTATTATGGTATCCACTATGATCTCATATATTTCCATTTCTGAAAAAGAAATAATTATATACAGCTTGGTGTGGTGTAGCAAGAACTATTACTTATGGACTTTTTTCTTGCTCGAATTTTTTTTTTTCGAACTGACTACGCTATTGACCAAGCAAGGTCTTAACAGCATCACCGGACTACTCGCCCGAAGTGATGACGTCAATTGTACATTTTGTAAGTTTTATTTGCATGTCGCCCAACTTAATACAACTAGAAATAGAAACTGTGACAAACTGGTTGTTCCATGTTTTTTTTTTATTATTGTAGCACGGCAAAATGTCTGCACTATGCCTGATGGTAAGCACAATACAATCCAAAAACAATGGCGACCACCGACACTATCTATCGCCGGTCGCCGCTGTCATGCCGGCCTGCGAAAAGCTGGATATGCACACGCTGATCCCGAAACGCGACCCGCAGAAGCGAATCACTTTGACGGCTTTTTCGCCAAATACATGGTGGTTGCGACCCAGTCAGGCTGTACAATCCTACCACACCGCTTTTGCCATTGCCTCAGCAAGCATATATTGAAGGGTAAAGGCGGCCACATACATACAGAATTCCGTTTCGGGATTCCGATCCGAAATATTGATTCGGAATTCCGAACCTATTTCACACACCTACGTTTATTTTCGTTCGGAATAACAAAGCTCAAAGACCAAAGAGACGACGACCATTGAGTTCAGACATTTTAATAGCGATGGACGATGATTTGCAACGTGCGATTGCATTGTTGCTGTATGTATCTTGCTAAGATGTAGAAAATACGTCGTCGGTACTGAGTACATTCACTCAACACTCAAAGATTTCAAGACAGTCAATATTATATAAAAAGAGCCAAATTACGATGGAATCCCAAAAACTGACTGACTGGCGTTCCGTACGGAATTAACGAATGTGTGATGTGACTCGTACAAAATCTATGAACGTGATGCATTCGAAACTTTGTTTTCGTGCGAAATTCCGAACGCACAGGCTACCACCATACGGAAATCCGAATCGGACAAAACTACGAACGGAAAAGCACTGTATGTTGATGCACTTGTAGCTCCATAGATTTGTATGGATTTACTGCGCTCGAAATCCCGATTCGATATTTCAAATCGAAATACTAAAACGGAATTCTGATGTATGTGGCCACCTTTACTGCGTTCGAAATCCCGATTCGATATTTCGAATCGAAATTCTGAAACGGAATTCAGATGTTTGTGGACACCTTTACTGCGTTCGAAATCCCGATTCGATATGTCGAATCGAAATTCCAAAACGGAATTCTGATGTATGTGGCCACCTTTACTGCGTTCAAAATCCCGATTCGATATTTCGAATTGAAATTGGGAAACGGTTTTCCGATGTATGTGGCTGCCAGTGGCGTAACGATAGGGTGGCAGGGCTGGCAAAATGCCACGGGCCCCCAACCCAATAGGGCCCCGGTTCAAGGGGACGCGAGTTCAAAAATATTTTTTTACATTGTACCTGAGTATTTTATTTAATTTAATAGTATACTTTTATAAGTTCTGCTTAAAATCCAAAGTGAGACAATTAAAGACCATAATACAATTTCAAGTTAATCGTTAAGCATTTCAACCAACCGAAATAAAAAGATATTGATTCATTTTTAAAGATGTACACGTTATCCGTGACGAGTAATTTTACGTACTTATGACCGTCAAAAAAGTAGCAGTAGTAATAGTAACAAAAGTAGTAATTCTAAAAGTAGCAAATGCACTCATAAATTAAATAAATGCTGTTGCATTCGTACTCTATCATATTCGATACAGCTCAAGATATTTTAAAAATTGATCAAATGTGTGAACTTTACCGTTATTGTATGATCGAAAAAAATGGTAATGGGATCTCAAAGGCACTTGTCATTAAAGAAACATTTTTAGTATTTCATGAAGTTAAGGATCAAACTGCCTTAGCAATGTCCAAGCAAATTATTAAATCCATAAATGACAAAAATATTCCTCTAAATAAGTGTCGAGGGCAAGAATATGATGGTGCTAACACAATGAAAGGGGCTGATGGTGGAGTTTAAAAACTCATAAAAGATGTTGAGCTAAATGCGGTATATGTTCATTGTGCTGCTCATAATTTAAATCTAGTACTCAATGATGCAGTGACAGAGGTTATTGATATGCAAAACTTTTTAGAAACAGTTCAACAAATTTATAATTTTTTTGGGCATAGTATCAAAAGATGGAATATTTTATCAAGTTTTATATTTAATAAAGAAGTGAGTCTTCAATTCTTCAATAACATTAAACCCTACTGATGGGCAGGACGTTATGATGCCGTTTTTGCTTTAAAAGTTCGGTTTGTTGAAGTCCAAAAAGCGCTAACGAAAACAATTCTGTTAAATTGCAAATCAGATAAAAGAAATGAAGCTGTTTCACTCAAAAAGAAGATCTAAAACTACAATTTTATTGGTTTTCCATTGCAAGATCCTACTTACTATCGATACAGCCTCTAAAGCACTTCAGTCTAAAGCCGCCGATCTTTCAAATGCCTTAAAACGTTTAAAAATTGATCTAAAAGAATTTGAAAGGTATCGACATGAATTAAAAAAATTAAATATGGAAGCAAATAGTGTAGCAGAAAAATGGTCCATCATCCCTGAATTTTCTAAAACTTATCAGACGAAAGTAAAACGCCATTTTGATGAGTTTTGCAAAGATAAGCGTCTCCAAGATCCGGAAAGTTTGTTCAAAGTGAACATATTTTATCGAGTATTGGACATCATTATAAACCAACTGAAATCGCGTTTCCTTCCAATGAATGTAATCGTTTCAAATTTCAGTGTTTTGCAGCCTTGCACTTTAAAAGTTTCTTTCTATTAAAAAAGCTCTAGAATTTGTTGAGATATATAAAAAAGACAAATCTGAATCATTTGGCAGAGAAATTCTGTTTTCGATCCACATTCAGAGACGAAATAGAAAAATCTTCGTGTATTAGAGACCTTGCTGATTTATTAATATTAAAAAATCATTTGATGTCCTGCAGCTTTCCCGAAGTATGCACTGCATTAATGTTAATTTTTACAATTCCTGTGACTACAGCTAGTGCTGAACGATCATTTTCAAAACTAAAATAGATAAAAACCTATTTTAGAAACTCTATGAGACAAGACAGGTTTTGTAACTTGGCTATTCTATTTATTGACAATTCTATGGCCCGATCTTTAAACTTTGATGATGTTATAGATACTTTTGCGGAACAGAAAGCTAGAAAAAAAGATTTTTCTTAATAAATATCTAATTGAAATTAAATTGTTATTTTTATTTCATTGTAAATGTATGCAGGTTTCCTCACGATGTTCCTTCACCGAAAAGCTAGCGAATAGATGATGAATGCATTGAGATATTATGTTCTATGGATGAATGTGAAGTCTCCAATACGCATAGGACTAGCGTCTGGACTATAGACCATTCCCTCTCGCCTAAGAGAGGAGGCCTATGGCCATTAGTGGGACATATACAACGTGTAATTGAGTTCGCTGAAAATCTCGAAGTTTATTAAAATTAAACTGAGTACAACGTGACGATTTTTACTGATAGGGCCCCATCAAAAGAATTTGCCACGGGCCCCAGATGGTATAGTTACGCCACTGGTGGCTGCCTTAAGTTTGAACTTAGGAGTAAGGTTCTTATTACGCTTAGGATATAACCATGGCCAAATACAATTTTACTTGGGGGACATTTCATGTGAAACGGACAATGAAAAAAGTTAAGGTTCTGAAATTCGTTCATATTGAGCCTGTGCGAACATCGTCAATACGAAATCATTTCTCTCTAAGTTCATATCGCTTACGTTCGCTGCACCAATCACAGGGGTTGGTTTTTTAACCAATCCATGCATGGCTTCCTGTGATTGCTGCATTTTTGCAACATCTAACGATCTTATAACAACAACATCTGTTGCTCGAGAGCCCACAACGTCGTCGCATAAAACAACGAACCTTTCACGTAACCAAAGTGCATTACAAAAATCAAATTGTGAGTGTGCCGCGGTCTCTAACACTGAACTCGAGTGTACTGTGTTTATACGTTAACATACGTTATCAGCGGTACAGCAAAACCGACACAACAAGGTAAGTCGTGCATTATACTGTTGATGAAGTGTTAGCGAACGTATTCACTACCCAAACGTGCGTAGACCCTGTGGTCTGTGCACAGAGCCTAATTGGACTTCTAGTAGGTATGAATGTGAATACACATTGTATTTTTCTCATTCAGTATCTATTCTGTTTCAATACGTGGTTGTATTGCTCTCATTTTCTTATATAATCTATTTTAATAATAATTTAGCACTAACTCACCAATCACGACCCAAATGAGATCACTACAGCTAAGACCTTAGAGCTTGAAGTCTGGTCTGCATCTCATCGAGCTCGTTTTCATCTGGTTCAGCCACCTCATCTTCCTTGCTTGTTGTGGGTGCGCCAACAGCTGTGGGTGGTGCTGGTGCCTCGCCCAGTTTGCCCTGTGTCAGCTCCCATAACACCTAAAACAAAAATGATACCGACGTGACTGATGACGCAGTTAGTAGGTTCATCCATCGGGCCACGGACGCTCCGGCGCGGCATATTGTGGATTATAACCTAAAGGTGGCGATAGGGGACCGGAATGAAACCGTCATAAAGGCAATAACGTCTTTAAAAAAATATCCGTCATAAAATAGTTAAATGAAATCATAAAAATAAAGAAATAAATATATATAAAAAAAACCACCCAATAGATGCTCACAGATACGATTTTTAACTTACACATTAAAATAAAACGATAGCAAAAAAATGGTGCGGACCGAGAGTCTGCAGATAATAACAAAAAAAAAATTATTAATTCCTATATCAGTGTATTTACTTTCACTAAGAAATTAATTTAAGGTCAACGAATTACCACTATTAATGGGAATAAAATACGGCATAACAGGGTCTTTTCATTTCTTTGATATCTATTTCTAAGTAGTTTTATCATAATTTTCTGTTCATACATCACTAGATGGCGCTGTTATGTAGTTATTGGACATTTTGATACGATTTGTCGATCAACAGCTTTTTGGTGTCTAAACGTTGAACTACTCTAAAAGGTAAAATGAAAAAAGAAGGATTGTATACAATCTAGGCAAGTCCGCTCTATACAGACATATATGTATACATATATTATATCTATAGATCGAAATAATATTATATGTTTGTTGTCCGGTGAGACTGTAAAGGCCTTGCCAGGCTAACAGTGTAGTCAATTCCAACAAAAAAATTAAAGTAGACAAAAACTAGAGGCACTGACTTAAATAAATAAGTGATATATTCGTATAACATACTCAGTAGTAATAACACAGATATGAAAGAGGAGCTTGTTGCTTCCTTAATATAAAAAAAAATTGTCACCTGTTAACGAAATAAAAAAATTATGATGAAATTACATCCTAGCACTACATTAGAGTAATATAAACTAATAATTTTACAGGTCTAGAACCCCTTCTAAGCTTATATTTAATACTCAACATTTCAGCCTGGTTACACAGGCCAAGATCATAAACTGACTAATGTATTGAGGGGTCTTTATTATTGAAGGCAATTTCTGGAATCACCATCAACATGATTATTGTCATTAGGGTCTGCGTAACCAGACCAAAAGGTTAAGTACTCAAAGTAAGTGCTCAACATATTCTACACCCATCAAATTGTACATTATAATGTGTACAAAATTTAAAATGTGAACTTTTATATTTGGCCTGTTGTGTAAATCATGTTTATAATGTGCTGTGCTGTAATATATACAAAACATTAATTATATATCCATAACCTACCTTGTCTACCTCGGTCTGAGCTGCCTCCTCCAATTCCTCCTCATCTTCAACACTAGACATGGTTTCATCTAACATCTCTTCAATAATGCCTGCACGCATCATTTCTTTACTTAACTCTTGCATAGTTGCAGCAATTTCTGGCAACCTTAATAAGGCTTGCATAGCTTGCATGACCTTATAACACAAAACCATAATAATATAAACTTTACCATTTAAAATGTATGACATTTTGAAGTGTTCATTTGTAAAAATAGTCCTACATACTCTGATGCTAATTATATTGTATACCTTATATTGTGTAGTGTCTTATATTTATTAACATGGTATAATATTTATTATAGTGACAGTGAGTGATATGATTTATATTGCATATTTTGGAATCAAGTACTATATTTGCAGGCTCGGTTGATGATGTCCATCAACTTTACATAGTTGTCATTGTTATTGGATTTTAATGAATTTATTCTTTTTTTTTTATCCAGTTCAAAAATTAATGAAGAGTCAATGATTTATACATACAGGACGAATCTATGAACTAGTTTGTATAGATAACATATTAATATATTTTTTAATTCAAAATAAACAAAAAAATTATCAAATAAAAAATGACAAACTTATGATGTTCTTTTATGGAATTGCCATACCTCAGTTGATTTCTGTAGTGCCCCAGCCACTCTTAAGGTTGCTGTAAAATAATAAACAAAAACTTAGTCTTATGAAGTTATGGTATAGCAAAACTAAGCATCATTTTCTCTGTTGTATACAGTCAAAACTGTTAATGGCTACGTTGTTTAGAACAACATACTGGTTATATTGACCTAGAACAAAAGACCTGGCTAAATGCCGTATCTCGAAAACATCATCGGTTGTTACGACTATCGGTTTTTACGAGTAAATATTAGTAGTCCCTTCTATATTGTTACAACAGATTTTGACTGTACTAATGTTATAAAACATAAACGGCCTTAACAAAAATGAATACGGGTTTAACACAAGTTTTGCACAGTGCCTAAAATTTAAGATCTAGTTAAACATGTGCTTATAATACTTTATTACAAAAGCATGTCCAAGCAGTGTTTAGATAAACGTTTATTACGCAAGCAACTCTGAATAGCATTCTTTAAATTCAATCTCATCATTCAAAAACATTCCATTACATACAGACATTTTGCAAAATTCCTAGCACACACAGATCCAAGTTGTGGACATTTTAATGTCTGCACCTATCTAACTAGTATCACTGTACGTATTCCTATCAACTGTGTCTACTTCGTCTAGTTAGCTAGGTTAGGACGCCGCGCCGTGATAAAATAACAAGCTCGAAAGTGAGCCACGGACTGAAAAGTTTGGGAACCCTGCTCTATACCATTTATTCTTTCTTATTCATGTCTTTTATGTTCACTCAACATAAAAATATGTAAGAATGTAATAATACATACCTTTCAGCTGTTAACTAAAATTTTACTTAGATAATTGTAAAAGAATAACTTCTATAAAAATTTATATATATACCCAATTGGTTTTTCATTTGCATCTGAACAGAATTAAGGTGGGCTTTGCTGGTGTATATTTTACTTATCGCTTTTCTTGATCGAATTATTTCTTTTGCTAAAATTGTACACACTTGTTTATCATTTTTAGCAGCAGCTTCTTTGAGCGATCTTTTGATTTTTTCTTCTTCGCGCTGTATACCTAAAACAAATTTGCATGCCAGTATTATCTATAAGTATATGTGAATTCAAAGCAAAACGGGATGATTTTAATCTTTTAAAAAATACCTCTAATTTGCCTGTCCAAATTATAGCCTTCTTTGCGTAGTTTATGCGACCATTCGTTTACCTGTAATTTTTCCATTATGTTACATTGCTCATATATTGTACGTTAGCTATTGACGTTCAATAGTTCAAAGTTACCATTTCTTTTGGGTTTCTTTCTGGAGATTTGCCGAACAGACCCATTTTTTACCAATAATTTTATTAACAACTTGCAAAGTTTAGCCAATTATTTTGACAAATTGTCATAAATACAGCTGGTGATCTCATCCTAATGTTTTTTCCTTGCCACTAAGAATACGTGAAATGAAATAGACTTAAGTTTCAATCATGTTACAAATTAAATACCCTGAATCGTTAAATGACTCACATTAATTTTGAGAAGTATTTTCTTACACTTTTATCATATACATTATATCAGTAGTTATATGAATTAATGTTATATGAAATTCAAGTACCTTTCTGGATAAAACGGAATAGCTGCAACGTTTGTGTTGCAAATATTTAATAAGCCTATTTTTGGAAATATAGGTATGTAGTTTAATTATTTTATGTTGATGAAAACTATCCTTTGCGACATATTATTTTAATAAACGTCTTAGAGAATGTCACAGATTTTAAATTATGAGCAACACTAAAAAATTTGGTTGTGTGAAGATTTTTATGTAGCTTTTAAGTAATTGATCAATTTATCGAAGTTATAAATCATTATATTTAAACTCTTTGGAAATTTATGACACAACATTGGTACATTAGACCCATGCGAGGCCGGGATTTAACGCTTGTAATATAATATAGGTATGTTTCCAGTGTATACACGTGATTTATGAACTTATATACAATTATTACTCTTTATACATATCACTGCTAAAGTATTTTATGATGTGAAACATCTATAAGCCAATGTAAACCTGATTGTTGACGTGGCAATACAGGCTGTGTTGTGTTTGTGAGACGTGGCGATGCGATGCCATGCGCAATCTTTTTTGCCGCACTGAGCTCGGATACTTATAGTGTAATTTGAGAATTTAGATTAGTTCGAATCGAACAATTACGATGTTTCACATTTGCCAGGCGTCCCATGACAGCTTATTTTTTTAATATACATGCCAATAATAAGAAATTTTGTATACATATTCTTTTATTTTCTTATAACAATATCTTGCAAAATATTGTATTTCTCAAAGGACATGTATCCAGTGGCCTGTATAAATGTATTATCAATTTTCATATTTGTATTCATCTTTTTGAAGCCAAATTTAAAAATCGGTTATGAAGTATATTCCATACGTTTAGTTCATACAAATACTGCTTTGCTATTTAGGTTAAAGAACCACACTATATAATAAGAGGAATTAGGTAAGTGTTTATTTATTTTTCATATATAATTTAAAGATATCGATGAGATTAGTTTTTCACTAAGACAGTTTTAAGTAGTTCTCTTTATTTCTATTGAATAATATTTAATAGCCCTGTATGTAAATTACAACAGAGTGTATAAACAACCTGAGCTGAATTTGTGAATAATTTTATTTTTTTAAGGTTATT
This sequence comes from Antheraea pernyi, assembly GCA_015888305.1. Classification (NCBI taxonomy): domain Eukaryota; kingdom Metazoa; phylum Arthropoda; class Insecta; order Lepidoptera; family Saturniidae; genus Antheraea; species Antheraea pernyi. The sequence goes on along the minus strand of MU159363.1, from coordinate 105,000 downwards.
ACCGGCGTTTTTATTTTCTTAGAAATGCTTGTATATCTCCCCACCCGTACATTACAAATATGTACGTATTCTAAATCTGTGTCATATGATTGACTATATATACTCTTCTATTGAAAACATGTGGGTATATTCCAACTATATTAAAACAATTGTTTTTACAGTTTTGGTTTAATAGTGATAATTGTTTTGAAGTTATAGTTGTATTAATTTAGGCTTATAAAACGATATATGTAGATCAAATTAAATTATAAACATACTTAAACAAAGGACACATCTCGAAAGAGAAAGACCGAAAAATGTATGGATGGACTGTGTGAATAATGATGTGTGTGAAAAGTGTGAATACTGAGATGACATCTGATAGGCGAGAGTGGAGAAGGAAAACATGTTGTATCGACTTTACTTAATTGGGATAAGTTTAAGAAGATGGTGATGGTTATATTTGACTAATAAATTGTGAAAATAGTTAATTTTGAGATAAGAATCAGGTTTGTAAGAAGTAAAACAATTATTACAATCTATCCAGTTAATTACCTTTTTATTATATACAAATGGGTCTTATTTTACATTTTAATTACTTCATGTTTCTGCTAGATTTAGATTACATGGTTCAAAATAATGAAGCTATAAAATTTAATGCAATAATTATTGTCTTATATTTTAAATATATTAAAAAAAATGTATATTATACATATATTATGTAACCAACACAATGTTTTTTTAATGCCCTGTTGGGCCTTCACAGCTTCACCAGACTAAAATTTATTATTCTTAAAGATTTCATCTGCTATAGGACATGTTTTAAATAATTTATAATTATTGTGATGTATGTATTTCCAAAGGGATTTTGAATTAGAAAAACCTATAGACTTTTTATTATATAGTAAAGGGCCCGGCGCACATCGTACTGCCCTGATAATAAAAATAACCTTGACAAATTATATACCTAAATTCCATTTTCCATGTATATGGTGAAAAATTCCATCATAGTGGTTTGCTTTTGCGGGTCGCGTTTCGGGATCAGCCTGTGCATATCCATCTTTTTGCATGCCAGCATGTGACAGTGGCGAGCGGCGGTGGCTAGTGTGTCACTCAGTGGACGCCATTCTTTTTCGATTGTACTGTGCTTACCATCAGGCATAGTGCAGTCATTTTACCATGCTACAATAAACAAAAAGGTCTTTCAATTTAAAGTTTCAACTGTAGCAATAGATAAATAAGTTACAGTATCACATTCATGGAGCCATTATTTCATTTATTATATCATAATCTAATTTTTTTATATAATATAGATTTTTAGATAGAGTGTGCGAGTATAATCTAATCTGATATTAAATTACTATGTGACAATATTGTAACACACTAAATTTAGAGGATTGGCTCTGCATTTGAGAGCCGGAATACATCTATAGTTGTGTGAGGATAGTATTTTAACTTGAGGGACAACCCTTAGCCAGACAACTATTAGAAAGACTCTACCATTCTACTATGAATATTCTTGACCGAAAACTGCCACACATTGCAGGCTTCGAACCTATACCGGTTTGAGCTATTACTGCGTCAAATAACATTCACAATACTTAAAAAAAGTTATGAAATAGAGTAATTGTTTAAAAAAACATATATTTTAATATTGTCACTTCTATTCATGAAGTGAAAACTTCTTTGATCGTGTTAAGCGGTATTTTTGGCATGACATGCTAGTAAGCATGACCGATCGTATTGTACATTTGCGGCTTGCATCAGACTAGCGACGTATAGTATAGGGGCCTGTGTACATCTAATATTTGTGTTGTATTGTATTGACATTATGCAGCTCTCATATAATAATTATAAACTGAATAAAAATGTATATAATTACTAATTACTGTCCGGAGTGCAAATAGATGCAGAAACCAGACTAATGGTAATAATTTCAATTTACAAATTATGACACTTAAATAATGGTATGGTAGAGCCACGCTGAATCTATTACTGGTTTGAACATGAATGGGTCGGCTCGCCCGGGGTACTACCATCCGACGTACAGAACACTGACGTGATGTAGCAGTCGATGCGCATATCTATGTGATTGTGCCGTTTTCGAGCATTTGTAGGTAGTTTTCGTACTGTCTCTTCTATTTATACTGTGTAACAGTGCTTGTATTGTTGCGTTTCGTTCGGTCAGTGAGAGCGCCGGAGGCCCATCTCCCCTCCCCTCCTCTCACCCATTCCCTCTCCTCTCTCCTTCCACTTTCCCCTTCCCCAAACACAGGCTGGCAATGCACTTGCGACTCCCGTTGCAAGTGTCTATAGACGGCGGTGATCATCTACCATCAGGTGACCCGCCTGCTCGTTTGCCTCCTTTGATATAAAAAGAAAAATTCACACTATAATGAATTTAAAAATTCAAAACAAAGTACAGCCATAATAAGGACTGAAAACTAGATACAATAAAGTAATTGTTATTTTTTTTTTACTTAACTTCGTTTTTTTCAATAAAACCAGTGATATTTTTATACAGAGTTCTGATATTTTTAAAATTAAAGAGAGGTATCTGAACTCATGAATTCGTTTCACAAGGCAAATATTATCCGCGGTACGGAAGATTGCGGGAGCACGTAAAACGCGGACGCTGCGGTCGCGGTCGAACGCTGACACTTACCGCTTGCGAAATTATGACTAATGCGGTAATCGTATTAAATTTAATGATGCTAACTGATTATTGCTCGTAATATGATCTACGGATACCAATTACTCGTAATAAAATTGTAAAAGTTAATTTCTTTAGTTGTATCGAATAATATTGAGCGAAGATAACAAAACGCTTCAGTATTTCTTTCTCCTCTATTTGTCAGCCGATTTGTTTTTATTTTTTAATTTCATTTTTGGCAACCAGACTCCTAGATTATTGCCATCGTCGAGTAGGTAATAATAAATAAGTAAATAATATTATGAGCGTCTTGATTACAAAACGGCAATTTCATAGGTAAAGACCTAATACATTTAGGGGTGTAAGGGGTGTCGAATAACATCATAAGACTTGAGACACCCAAGCCAATCTCACCTGCACGTGGCGCACCCGGCTGAATAACGAACGAGGTAATGGCGAAAGCGGGGTGGTAGACTTTTACAGCCTGACTGGGTCGCAGCCACCATGTATATGGCGAAAAAGCCCGAACTAGTGATTCGCTTCTGCGGGTCGCGTTTCGGGATCAGGCTGTGCATATCCAGCTTTTCACAGGTCGGCATGACAGCGGTGATCGGCGATGGATAGTGTGTCACTCGGTGGTCGCCATTGTTTTTGGATTGTACTGTGCTTACTATCAGGCATGACGGTGAAGGAAAACATCGTGAGGAAACCTGAACCTAAGAAACGTTCTTGTAGTACTACTGTATGTGGGAAAAATATAGAACTGTGGATTTCTCAGAGTTTGATATCGCTGGATATCCGTTAGGGATGTCCCCATGAAAAAAGGGGTTCAGAACAAGAAGTAGGGTACAAAACTTAAGGAAAAAAGTACTGTTCCCAAGCGACAAGTCGGTATACATTTACGCGACCGAAGCCGCGGGCAAAGCCATAACGTGAGCTTACAGGAAGCCATACCACCATACTCATAAAGATATAAATACAATAGTACAGAGTAATTTTGCATGATTGAGATAAATATTTGAACTATTTTTGTTCTCAATTTTTATCTCATCACTCACACAGCGGGCTGTATGATGAGTTTGACGTACAGGGATATTTTTAGAATCGAGGTTAAGAAAGTATAACACGACGATAAGAAACCTATACAATATACTGTACATATAAGCAGTTTTTTTCTTTAACCTTCAATAAGTGGTATAACAACATTTTTTCCCCCGATAAATTAAACGGCGAAATATCGTATGAGTATACTCGGAAGATATGTGTTTCTCACGAATTCTTGTATGTACAAATAGCTAGCTTAGTTTAGCTTAGACTTATTCGCAGTGTTGCATGCAAGGCAACAACCCAAGCCGAGGTTCGGCCAATATGGCAAACTTAGCTCGCTGTCACGAAAAAAAATTTAATCAAATCAAAAATAGTTTATTCAGTTTAGGCTTTAATAAGGCACCTATGAACGTCAAAACTACCACCGGTCGGGAAAACAACCCAGTCATCGAGAAGAAACGGCAAGAAACCGGATCGGGTTCATCTTTTTAACATATATATTTCCAATACATCATACAATCGTTTTTAGTGGATGCACAGAGAGGGGTCAATTCCAAACATCACAGTCGTTCACATATTGATCCACTCTATAGTAACATTTTGACATCAAAACCCGCTTAACGTGGCGCTTAAACTTACAGTCCGGCAAATCGGTAACATACTTTGGGACTCTATTGTAAAACCTAACACTTACCTAAAAAACTGTTACTGGTTTTGCTTAGTCTGAAACATAGGACGACCAGTTAGTTAAAGTTAATTTATTAATAGCTTCTGCCCACGACTTCATACGCGTGGAATAATTATTTTGGGCTAACACGCAGCGGAAGCTCTCAAAAGGAAAAAAAACCCGATTTTAAAACATTATTCATTGTTGCTCCGCTCCTATTGGTCTTCGCGTGATGATATATAGCCTATGACATTCACAAATAATGTGGCTTTCTATTGGTAAAGCATTTTCAAAATCGGTTTATTACTTCCCGAGATTACCCCTGAGATTACAACGTCACAAACGCACAAACTTTACCTCTTTATAATATTAATATTAGTATAGATAAGTTGTGCCTGGTAGCTACGGGATCTTAACCTATGTATACCTAACACAATTTTTAATTTGAAAATCCTTGATATAAAAGCTTACCTCATACTAAACAACAAAAGATTACATGTGCTAAAACTCACTTCCATTAAATAATAGAAGTGTTAATTGTATACAAACTATTGTATAGTTTAACATAATCGTTGACGTCATTTATCGTATATATATTAGTGAATTTGCTTTAATCTTGCGTCATGCCTCTTTGATCCATCTCGTAGGAAATTTCTACATATATTTTAGGTCGTTCAGTGCTCGTGTACTGGATGTAAATATTTGTAAACCATTGTCATGTGTTTATTGTAATACTCGAGTTTGATTACAAAAGATAACATTACAGTATATCAAGTGTCGTGTTAAATAATAATTATTGATATATTCCTAACAGTATCCATAATAGATAACAGAAATATGTTTGTTAAAAGTTCGTTTTAAGTGTTGTAAATTTAATGGGTTTATGTTCGAAAAAATGAAATTTATTATTTTTATGAATAATCAATACAAGTGGCAAGCCGTACGGTATTGAAATAGATCCATGAGTCTCTCAACAATTTACTCACATATGAATAAAATTGTGGCGAGATTAAGTACCACAGAACTTTTGCTCAATAAGGCATGCGATAAATTGAATAAATTACGCGGTAAAAAATGGTTTCTACACATTTCCGTCGAAAAAAGATCCTATGTGGACTCGTGTTGATGAAGTCGATTCGCACAATGACATAGTGCCTGTACCTGTACAGTACATGTTGGAAATATTTATTAATTTAGTCCGGTGAAGGTGTGAAGGCCTAATATGGCCAATAGCGTAGTCAGTTCGAAAAAAAAATGTTTATTAAGCACGTTTGTATTTTTTTATTTATTTTGTTTCTGTGATGTTCCAACAATAAAAACTTTTCTTTCTTTGTACCTTCTTACCGTAGGACAGTGTCCATATTTTCAGAAAAGGCAAATTTCGAAACCATTAATAAAAAACTACAGAAGTATTTTGCCAGCGTTATGAGTTCGAAATAACGTTACGAAAAACAAGTTAAAGAATTTGAAAGACATCTTATCATATAAACCTACCAAAAATAAAGCATTCTACGAACATTTAATTAATCAATCTGAGGCCTAAGAGCTTTTTTGTAACAGCGCTTAGTTCATTCTAAAATAATGAATGTTTGTTTCGTAATATATTTTTTTATGTAGTACGAATTGAGGCAAGGCACTCTCTTACCGAATCTTTATCATGTATCAGTATATAACACGAGTCTCATTAACTAAAAGCCTAAGAAAAAGTGGAATACTAAGTATTTGGCCGGATACAATGTATATACATATGTAAAATGTATATATCCGGCTACTGTCACATGCCAAGTAACGCTAATTGCGATTTCATTAATCCTAGTCAATATCAAAATTGATTAGGTGACATTGAACTCATTCCATTATTTTGTAATTTAGTAAATATTATAGATATAAATTAGAATTAGTACAAAGACACTATAGATAAGACGATGTTATGTTGTGTACTAAAAACAAAGTGGAATGACGTCAAAGATTATTTGTTTATCGAGAAATTTGTTTTAAAATGTCATTATGTGATAATGTATTTTAATATCTAAGATATAACACTAATTAATCTTTGGAATTAAATATGTTGAAAGATATTAATTATACTAAACTTATTAATATTAAATGTGCTCGCGTTTGTCCTATTTCTTTGTGTACAAAATTAAAACTTAAGACCTCAGGTCATCTAAAAGTACGCGATAATTTGGTTCACGATAAACTATTTAGATAAGTTTAACCTAAATCAGTATTAACGCGCACTTTTGTAAGCAACAAATCAGAGGAAAGTTATGTCTTGGTCATATTATTCGTTAAGCTTCCGTGGAATATTATCAAAATGTGCTGACATTTTTTCACATTAATTCAGCTGGTAAAGGCCTACTGGAAATCATAGTCGTCATCTTAGGATCATAGACCTTCTAGTTTCTTATTTAAAAAATCGTTGTCAGAAAGTTAGCATACAAGGGGTAACCTCGGCAGGATCCTTTGCGCGAATTGGCGTCCCACAGGGCTCTATTCTAGGACCGTTCTTGTTCTTAATATATATAAATAATCTGCCGCTAATGGTCAATAACTGTGCTGACATGGTGCTTTTTGCAGACGATACTTCAATTATATTTAAAGTAATAAATACAGATTCAGAGGTTAGGCGTGTAAATAATACTTTAAACGATATTTCTCATTGGTTTGCATTAAATAACTTGGTACTTAATTCAAGTAAAACAAAATGTATGAGATTTATTTTGCCTAACGTGCCACAGGTTGATAGTAGCATCAAGATCGAAGGGAATTTTGTAGGGTTAGTTGGTAATACTGTATTCTTGGGTATTACACTAGATTCAAAATTACAATGGGGTCCTCAAATTAAACAATTGGCAAGCAAATTAAGATCTGTTTGTTGCATTTGCAGTACGTAAGATTCACCAGCTAACCGATATTGCCACTGCTAGGTTAGTCTACTTCGCCTACTTCCATAGCTTACTGTCTTATGGCATTCTGTTGTGGGAGACAGCAGCTGAGGTAGACACCATATTTTTATTACCAAAACGGACAATTCGAGCAATCTACAATATGGGACCTCGCGTATCGTTAAAAACCAAGTTCAAAGAATACGGCCTCCCAATATATTCTTGACAATTTAATGTATGTCCGTAAGAACCCTGAAAAGCTAGATTTGGTAAAAAACTGGCACAATCTAACTACTAGAAATTGTAACAAACTGGTTATCCCATGTTTTAGACTTAGTAAAATCAGTAATAGTTTTTTGGGATATAGTGTTAGATTTTACAATAACTTCCCAAAGGATATTAACGATTTGCCGGATTGTGAATTTAAGCGCCATGTAAAGCGAGTTTTGGTGTCAAAAGGTTATTATACAGTGGATTAATATGTGAACGATGATGATGTCTGGAATTTACTCATCTCTGTGCATCCATTAAAAAAGTTTGTGACATGTACCTAATATATTCTAAATATTATATATATTTGTTAAAAAGATAATACAGATCGAGTTTCTTGCCAGTTCTTCTCGATGACTGGGTTGTTTTCCGAACCGGTGGTAGTTTTGACATTCATAAGTACCTTCTTAGGACTTATATTGAATAAAGTGTTTTTGAATTAATTTGATTTGACTTTCCGAAGACTTTTATAATCATCACGCCAACCCACGACGTATTGGCGACTTCAAAGTCAGAGAAATGCATAATTCTTTATTTTCCCAAGTAGGCCGGTATTAAAAGAACATATCTCCGATTCAGGTTTCCACACGATGTTTTCTTCACCGCCAAACGAAACCGTTCCAATTTAAATTAGTAAATGTAGAATTCCAAATAGTTCGTTGACATATGTCGGGGTTTAAACCTCTGTACATTAAATTGATATTCCATCTCTATTTTTTGGTAGGTTACCGATACTCTGCATGGTCCGCGCGCATTTAACTTCGTTGCCCCTTAGCAGACGTTCTGACCTACACTTTATATGTCTTCTACTTTTTTAATTTTATTTTTGGCAATCTTCTAATAGATTATTACTACTATTGTCGAATAGGTCGAATTACAAGCTTCTTGCTTTCATTTCAATGAACTAACAAGACGGTGACCGCCTTGTTAGAACTTGTTAATGATGCAGACATTACAGAGTTCATAGAGCCGCTTCAGTTGCGCAGAGACATTGCTTCACTGATCGTGTTCTACCGTCTGTATCATGGCGAGTGTTCTGAAGAGTTATTCAATTTGATCCCTTTCTCTCCTTTTCATAACCTCACCACGCGCGCTGGTTTTTGGAGCCACAGTATTACGCTAAATCCTATCTGGGCACGAACTAAAAAGTTCGCAACGTCTTTGCCGTACAGCAACGCTGTGGACCAATTTCCCAACCAGTGCGTTTACTCCTTCCTACGACATGGGGGTCCTTCAAGCGCAAAGTGAAGAGACACTTACGCAGGCCGGCATGACAGCGGCGACCGGCGATAGATATTCTGTCTCTCGGTGGTCGCCATTGTTTTGGGATTGTACTGTGCTTACAATCAGGCACCGTACACTCATTTTGCCGTGCTACAATAAAAAAAAAATCAGTTCTTGTGGCAAGTCAGTCCATGCACCGTGATATTATTTCCGATCCACTTCACTTGTGCACAATAACCGAACTATATTACGTAATTCACCACTAATATTACACAATATAGAGCCAAATAACACTGATGAGCATGAATAAAATATAAAGACCACTTCATGAAATTGCTGGAAAAAATTTTAATGGTGGTAGAGCCACGCTGAAGCTATTACTGGTTTCAGCATGAATGGGTCGGCTCGCCCGGGGTAGTACCACCCTCTCATAGAAAACCGACGTGAAGTAACAATGCTTGCATTGTTACGTTTCGTTCGGTCAGTGAGAGCGCCGGAGGCCCACTTCCCCTCCCCTTTCCTCTCTCCTCTCCCTCCCCTAACCCTTCCCCTCAAAGGGTGCCAACGCACTTGCAACTCCTCTGGTGTTGTTAGTGTCCATGGGCGGTGGTGATCACTTAACATCAGGTGACCCACCTGTTCGTTTGCCATCTATGACATAAAAAAAAGGTATGAAAGTATAACTAACGAATTCACATTCACATTTATAATATTAGTTCAAATTATTAGGATTATATAAGAAAATATTTGATTATTTGCTTATTCCAACATAAAAAATATTCAACCCATTTTAAAATTTGTCTCACTTGTATAAGCAACATTATCGACGAGTAACATGAGCTGTATATTAGTCTCAAAATCTAGATTAATACGCGTGAATCCGCAAGCAAAAACTACTTAATCAAATAGCCGTTGTTGCTATCTATAATCGTAAAGCAAAACACGTGACATATCAAAATAACAACAAAAGAATTTTAGATATGTTCTCTAAAATGATGAAGGAACGATTTCATGAACTTGCATATGTTCTTTGAATTGCTTTCTTTTGTTGGCGTATAATCCGTCTAATCAGATAAACAGCTTTGTATTTATTTATCGCAATCTTATAAGAATAAAATACCTTTGGTACGTTAATCAACCACCAATGAAAGTCACATTGAACTCCTCACATCAATTAATATCATGTCCGATAACAGTCTTTATCATAGATAATATACTTTCGTTATTATCTAAGTACCGTTGCTACACGGATCCGAATATCCTCCTTAATTACTAAAACGTGATTATTATGTAACGGATCACGTTAATTAAAACTATATAACTATTTAATGAAGTCATTCTACTACATTAAAACATCTCTATACCGTACTAGCAACCGACATCGACCTTGTTAATTCTATGAATATTATAAACCATGGTCACTTTTCGCGTCGGTCTCTTCTCTTGGTTGTTCTACAGTACGCAAGGGATTTTGTTTCTGGCGTGTATGTGTAATACATGTATGTACCTAGTCGGGCAATAAATACTGTCAAATCTTTAAATGTAATGTTTTTCAAGTCTAGAAAACTAAAGTTTTAGATTTGTATAAATATAAACAAGACTTATAAATTAGTTCGCCAAAGAAGTTTCACTTCTGACATGTGTACTTTGTACTCACGCACTATTTTTTCATCTATTTTTCAAGTCTCGGAAATCTAAAGTTTTAGATTTGTATAAATATAAATAAGACTTATAAATTAGTTCGCCAAAGAAGTTTCACTTCTGACATGTGTACTTTGTACGCACGCACTTTTTTTTTAATTGTAGCACGGCAAAATGATTGCACTGAGCCTGGTGGTAAGCACAGTACAATCCAAAAACAACGGCGACCACCGAGTGACACACTATCCATCGCCGGTCGCCGCTGTCATGCCTGCCTGCGAAAATATATGAAATGAAATGTGCAATACAATATTATTTACATTATTCAAAATGTCACCCCCCATTTTCAATACATGTCCTTAATCGATGAAGCCAGTCGCAGTGGGCATCACATTCATATCTATTTCTGCCGCTGTTTTAATTAGAGATGCTCGGAGAGACTTCAAATTCTGATGACGTTTAGCGCCAGACTCTCTCCTTCAAATGTTGTCAATGCCATAACTTATAATAGAAGAGATTCAGTCTTCGTGCCCGATGAAGTTAATTCCACGGGTTACGTCAATTTTGCATGATTCGTGCCTTAGCTGGTGCAGACTCTTGCTGGAATATCAAGTGTCTGTTTTAGAATACTGGTTGGAAGAGAGGTTTTACTATGTTTGTCAGGATGGTATTCTGGTATACAATAGCACTGGTTTTCACAAAAATTCCACAGAAAAAGTGAAGTGTCAGTTACACCTGAACATGAGAATCCAAGCCAAGCAATGAAAGATGAAGTTTGATGCTAATGCTCTCACTGGACCCTCGGAAAATACGTGCTCGCTTCTTCACTGCTGTGGGTATATACACCTTATTTATTTGGTTTGTTATCCCTTTCTTCGATATTAATTTTTTTTTTCATCCGAAAACTAAATATCGCAACATTTTTTCCCACGTACCGCTTTTACGCTGTAACAGAGCCCGGGATCTTTCCAGTCCAATTTTTTTCAATCCCACTTTCAAATAATGCCATTTTGTTTTACGATAAACTCGTAGTCCCGGGGTCTCATTTAACACTTTTTCGATTGTAATTCTGCTTAGTGCCATCTGAAGACCTAAGATTTTTTGTTTTCGCACGGCATTTCGTAAACACGCCATCACTGCTTTGATGACTGCTGGTGTCCTAACTGTGGAAGGTCGGCCGCTCCTCTTACGTTTATGATCGTACTTATCTTCATGATCGAATCACTCAATAATCATGAAGACAGTTAAGCTGAATTTGTCTTTATGGTATAAGCTTACAAAAGGTATCCGATAACTCGTTTTATGATTATATACGACTTTGATTGGTCTGTGATCGTAGACTAACAGTGTATCCTTGCTCCGTTTACTAAAATATTTATTAAAAGGTATAAAGATTTATGTGATAGTGGTTTTTATTAATCATATTCACTTTTTGTTGAGGCCATTTGAGGGATGAAGTTCAGGCCATTTGGTAAGAACACCAGGTGCTTAATTTAGAATTCTGTTTTAAATTATTGTTGGTAGGTTGGTAGATGCGAGCGCGACAGAGACTTATTGGTAAAAGAAAGGTTTGACAGATCAAAGGCGAACCAAAATGAATGAGAATCGCGACTAAACTTTTTTTTTGTTATTCGAACTGACTACGCTATTGAGCAAGCAAGGTCTTAACAGCTTCACCGGACTACTAAGGCGAGCACTTAAGGCACTCTGCCGATTTTATTTTGACAACTAGCTAAAGGGTGCGCGGCACACCTAGGATTTGACTGTTGCCTGATACATGCAATTCGCGACCTATCTGACCTAACCTAAGCTAAGCTAACTATTCATACATATATGAGTGCGACTAACCTAACAAATAGGCCCATTATGAATTACACGCCTTTGCAGGTCTTTATACGCATATTTTTATTATACAGCAAGTTTGACTTAACCCTCGGAAAAATCAATTGCTATCGGAATTAAATGTACCCTACGTCCTTTTCTGTACCCCTGGCAAAGTGGACACAAAAGTTTATGAGAATTTGTTGAATAGTTTAGGCGTGAGAAGGTAACAAACAAATTAACTCGCAGTCGCACTTATAATATTACTAAAGATGCTCAGAATGGGATGAAATAAAAAAGAAGTCGGGAAGCAACAAAAAGCCGAGTTTTATATTAAACCTTGTTTTAATATTGTTATAAAATTTAAAAATGTATTGAACAAAAAAACCGCGAATGGACGAGCACACTGATAGTCGTTTCCTTTCCCACGTAATTAACTGGCTTCTTTAAAATGATCGCAAATTATAGTTAACATGGATTCAAGTGGTTATAAACAGAGAGTAGGTTTTTTTTTATTTTATATCAGATCCCAGTGTTTTTCTGTCCGCAAATCTAGAAAAAGCTGTATTTACCTGTATATATAGTTGATTTATGGTTAGATTTTGCAGATTGTATGTGATAAATTTTAATAATGTATCTTGCAAGTGATACTTCCACGGGTTCATGTTAATTACAAGTACCAACTGTAAGATGGTAAAAGCGTTATTTTGCCGAAATCCATCGTAAATCGTTTATTTTATTTTTATTTATTACTATTTCAATGTAGAACTGATTGTCTGCTACCACGTCGATTCTGCAACAGAGATAAGTTTGATTTTGTTTGGTGTGTCCCTGAAAACTTAAATCTGATATAGTATTTCTTTATTTAAATTAATTTGATATTAAAAGTAAATTACTCTGTTTGAACTTTACACTTTGATTAGGTAGTGATTATATTTCATACAGTTTCAGTGTTTTGCTTTATCATTAATTTTTCTCGTTTTTGTCAATGGATACAATAAGTTAATGGTATTACCTACACTTATATTAAATGCAGTAAAAAGAAGTGAAGTAAGTCCAGTTCAACGGGATAACGTTAGTTACGGGTTAACCCACGATTAGGATTTTTTTAAATGCTTCGACCACTGTATTCTCTATTCACTGTATTCAATGTGGTCCTAGATGTCTAAACTATAATCCTAGAGGTTCTGGCACCTCAAATGCAGTTGCCAGAACACATCTATAGGTCATCTTAAGGATGGTAGCCACGCTGCTACAAAAAAAGCCGTACCACGATGCTATGGGCTTTTACGATATTTTCCTACACCGAATCCTCCAGCTCACGATCGACGTAGTTTGACCACTGACTGATTATAGCTTGGAAAAGGATTAGGGGTCAGGGAACTTGTTAATTTACGTGTATATTCTTGTTTACCTTCGTATCCAGTTCACTGACGTAATCTAGTTTACCGACTCCTAATACATTGTCGTTATAATAATGTTATTATGTAATATTTGATATTTACTATCGTGTTGGATATATCTTGTCCCTATTAGGTACTATCGAAATAATTGGTTATTGGAGTACGTGCACACGCATAATAGTTGTTGTTAATCGCTTCTTTGTATTTATAGAATTAAACATCTAATTAACTAATGAGTTACGTATGGTGTGCCCGCGTGATGTAAAAACTTTAAAATTTGTTAAGATTACTGATATACGAGTATACTATAGTTAAACTTAAGCTAAGTTGTAGCTATCGATGGAGAGATAATTCTAATTGTACAATTAAAACTTAACTTTACCGATATATGAACTTAATTGAACCCTACACAAGTTGCGGAGATAATTGAAGGCCATTAAAATAACAACGAATGGCGATAAATTGTAGATATCTTCTCAGGTTTTGCTTACTAACAAGCACTTTACATTGACTTTGTGGTGCTCAGATAAAAAAAAAACAAAACTTCTTTTACCAAAAAATTTAGAATTTATATAAAGAAAAATCAAAATGGCCTATGACCTATTTGGCTAATCCATATACAAAGTGAATGAATAAGTAAAGAGAATAGTATAATATCTTTAAAAATATTTAATGAATTAGTATTTCATTAAAGATGTATCTCTACACTATGAGATTTGACCTTTTGAGTATGCGGAATAGCATAAAAAATTATTTCTTAAAAAATGTGCATAAAAACTATTGCATTTTGAAGTTAAAAAAAAATTGAGCCGTCATGGGACGCCTGGCAGATGTGAAACTTCGACCTTGTTTTGTATAAGTTATAGGCCTTTTTTTTTTAACGTGGGGAAATCCCTTATGGATGACCCCCCGGCCCATCCCCTCAGGTCCCCATAATAGGCCTAAAATAACAGGTTACGACAGGAATCAGCTATGGCATAATGAAAAGCATTACAAATTTGTTCCATAAAATAATGACTGCTTATTTATTTTATTACATAAATATTCATTTTTATTAAATACAACAATTCAATTAGGTGCAGGCGCGGTTTGTTTGGCAGCATTTATCAAAGGGTGCTAGATCGTCGGTACGTGCCGCATAACACTAATATAACGAGTGGCTGACAAAAAAATTTGAATCTTATGTTTATACACATAGGGCTGTAAATGTTTTTGAGTATTTCGTTAATAGTGCAAAGTTCGTGTTTTGCGTCGCCACGTCGCGCCAAACCAAGATCAGGTTTATTCGCGCCTATAGATGTTCCACATCAAAAACACTTTCTTATTATGTTGGTAAAGGATAATGAAAACTCAGATATCCCCCATCTGTTTACGAGACTGCGTGTTGCGCGCCGTCGAACGTTCCAGTATGATCAATTACCACCAGTGTGAAGCAATTGACGGCTCGTTTGCCGGTCAAGTTGTCATTGTTAGCCGTTTATTATGGTCACTTGATCGGTATCCTGGGTAGTTTTGTTGTTTGGGTTATACGGACCGATAAACTGTTGTAACATGTCTGCTAGTTACACGGCGTGTGGTACCTAACTAATATAAGCTTTGATAATTATAAATATGGACAAAAAAAATTTTCGTTATTGCTTTGAATTTAAACTTTCCTATTTAAATTCATATATACTGATGAAATATATCTTAGTTTAATTATTAATTGGTGCCATAACAACGTGGTTGTGGGGTAGGTTATCAGTTTAAGAAGTACATTATAAGTTTTGTATCTATATTATAATAGTTTTTTAGATTCCTTGAAATTATAGAGAAATCTTCTACTTTCAAGAAAACTAGCAACCGTCTGTTGCAGTGCAATTCAATCTCTTACAAAAATAGGATATTATATAATGTATAAATAATATCTAAAACACAGTAAACTAAAGACTGTTTTTACATCAAGATCGGCGCGGTCGACGTCGCGGGCACTGCTAGTTTTGAATAAATCAATATATTTATACTCAGAATAAACATTTTGAAAGATCACACGTGAGATTTGGGGGGCGGGAGGCGGTCGAGATAAATCACCAGGATTGAGGGGTGTTAAACTATCCTCAAAAGTGCCTCATGTATTTAATGAACGCTCGTATAAATCGTGAAAATGAAATAGACATACATGCACATGGTACAATCGATATATATATATATATATATATATATATAATCTTCTGTGCACTCAGTTAAAAAGTTTTCTATGATCGTTTATCTCTATAGGACTATTAAATTTGCAATGTAGGATTGGTAAATCACCCAATCAATTCAAACGCATTATCTCGTCGGGCAACTGCACGTCTTTACAATGGAGTGTACGCAGTTGAAGTCTAAATAGATACGAACGAGATGAGGGGTCGCCTGGATTAGTGTTATTTATTGGCTCCTCGTTTCTTTTAGTGTCACAACTCGTCCACGCACAGTGGTTTGTCTCTACAGTGGACCTCGGACATAGGCCATTAAAAATATCGTCTGGCTCATATTTATTTCTTTTTAACATAATGGCATCAAAACTTTAATGAAATTATGACTAAATTGAAATTTGCACACTGTTTCTTTGGGTACTTGTGACGTATAATGGTAAGATACTAACGAGTTTGAAATTTTGAGAACGAAAAGTAACGAAAATCACGAAATATTAATATTTCATTCATCACACGACTGTAGTAAAACTTCTTTAGCTCCATCTATATGTATGTATATATACATATATAAATATTTTCTAATACTATCGTAGCTGAATTATTCAATAATAATTTTTTTTTAAACTATTATTTATTTGATTTTATAAGTTCATAATATTATAATTTAAATTTATGCAATTAATTTTATTATCACAATTATATTTGACAATTTTTTTTATAAACTTCTAAATTAAAAGAAAACAAGCTTTCCCATGTTAATCACAAGGGAAATTGAAATGTACTAAGCTGGATATCGTAACATTAATATTAAGGGCTATGGCTTTCACAGGATTTTTTTTATCTATTCCAACAATATTTTCAATATATTTAAGAAAAAAAATAGTCGTTTTTTGTGATCAGTCTAATGTACTCGTATATACACACAGTAGTGGTCATATAATTAGAAACACTTCTTATGAATCTCCAAACAGACCATGCTCACGCCCACGCCCGAATAACCACAGATCACGCCACCGTGGTCTGGGGGTAAATTTCGCTTCCGCACACCAGACTAGGCCCTCTTCGGCAGTGGCTCAAGCCTAGGTCCGTTCCGCGGCGTGAAGCCCTTGAGTACGCCGCTCGCGCGATACAGTGACACAAAATCTTAGATCACTGCGACAGCATTACACATATCACCTCTACAAACGTGCACGCATACACGCTTACACATGCAAGTGGAAGGGTTCTATATTTTTCCCTTATCAAACTGAAATAGTTTAGAAAATTATCCGATACGAAATATATATAAAAGTTGTTGAGGTATGTATACTTGGTACACATATATGTTTCAACAACTCATATATGTATGAATAGTTAGCTTAGCTTAAGTTTACTTACTTACTTTACTTACTTTCCAAGTAAGTAGGCAAGATTAGAGGTTAGGCGGGCGTAGGGTTTGTGTAGGTGGGTTGGGTTGGTAGGGTTAGGGTGCCGGTAGGTCGGGGAGAATGGAGGGGGGTGCTGGATAGGTAACCTCTGGCTTCCCTACCTACGTAGTAGGTAGGCAAGTCCAGGGGATTGGCGGGCGTAGGGCTTGAGTAAGGTAGGGTAGGGTCAGGATCGAGGGATGAGGGGATTGCGTAGGATAGCGTAGGCCGGAGGGGATCTCAGGGGGGCTGAGGCGGATGAGGAGTAAACCTCGGTAAAAAATCAACGGTGGGGTGGCGGCGGAGCGGCTTTGCCTTTACGCTGCCAACTGAACCCAGGGGGGAAGGGGCGGGGGCCCTTGACTCCCATTGCACGGGTTCGGCGGGCTGGGAGGCAGTCTCACAACCGGGCTGTCTCAGTCGTGTGTGGCGTGGGAAACGCCTGCCGCCGGAAGGTGTTGCGGAGCCTGTTCGCGCACCCCGTGACACCACCCATAGTGCGGCGTTGGTTGTCGTGGAGTTTTAGCCGGTTGAAGTCGCCGAATGGCACCACCCCTGCGTGACTATCACAAAGGCTGGTGGTCGGTTCAGCTCAGGCTCTCCCCAGGGGGCCTGACAGTCCATGATGGATTTTCTCTCCACGTTAAAAAAAAAAAAGGTTAGCTCAGATAGATCGCAAATTGCACGTATAAGGCAACAGCCCAAGCCCAGGTGTGCCGCACACTCTTGAGCTAGTTGTCAGAATAAAATCGACTAAGTGCCTTCAGCGCTCGCCTTAGTAGTCCGGTGAAGCTGTTAAGACCTAGCTAGGCCAATAGGGTAGTCAGTTAAAAAAACTTATGAATAAAGAAACTATAACGTACAAATGTTCGTCAAAATATATTTATTCAATAATTAATAATCATGCAATAATATAGCTACTCATCAAAAACTCATTAAATGTATAAAATATAATGAATGCCTTCAGCATTAAGTCCGCCATTTAACATTTAACGCATAATGTGTAAATAAAGAAAATATAAAACATATCTTACTTTTAATTACAAAATGAGTGTTATACATGCAGGAGTTTATTTTCTGTTACTTTATTTTTTATAGTAGCACGGCAAAATGACTGCACTGTATCTAATGGTAAACACAGTACAATCCAAAAACATTGGCGAACACCGTATGACACGCTATCCATCGCCAGGCCCCGCTGTCATGCCAGCCTGCGAAAAGCTGGATATGCACAGGCTGACCCCAAAACGCGACCTGCAAAAGCGAATCACTATGACGGGCTTTTTCGCCATATACATGGTTGTTGCGACCCAGTCAGGCAGTAAAACCCTACCCGCTTTCGCCATTGCCTCGTTCGTTATTAAGCAGGGTGCACCACGCACAGGTGAGGTTGGCTTGGGTGTCTCAAGTCTTAGATGTTATTTGACACCCCTTACACCCCTAAAGTTACTATTAGAAACATTTTAAAAAAGCATCCATAAACCGTTCTTTTTTCGAAATTGGAGAATAAAATTTTTGTCTTGGCTTTTTCTATTATTTTGGCGGCAATTCAAATTTAATCTGAATTTTATTTTGATCAAAATTGGCAAAAATAAAATTTGTGACGCGTCAACTAGGCAAATAATTGTTAATTTACATATAGAGCATAAGTGGGCGTACAGAAGAATAGTTGAACATTTAAATTGTTCTGTTAAGAAAGTTTTTAATGCAATTGCTCATTATAAAACACGGAACTGTTGTATATGTTCTTAGAAAGGCTCGGACAATAAAAACTTCTCCCACAGAAGATACGCTAATCGTTCTTGTTGCTATAGAAGACCCAATTAAAGGCTCCAACCAAATTAAAAATGAAGTTTTTTCGCCTCATGACCTGAGAAACATCTCGTCAAGACTGATATGCCGAAGATTAGTGGAAGCTAAATTGTTTGGAAGAATCTCTCGAAAGGTACCGCTTCTTACCGAGCAACACCGAGAGAAGCGATTAATATTCGCTAAAAAATATGCTAATTGGACGGTACGAGAATGAAAGAAAGTGTTATTTTCAGATGAAACAAAAATAAATATGGTAAATTCCGATGGACAGCGCTATGTTAGACGTCCTGTAAACAATGCGTTTAATTATAAATACACAAGGAGTATAGTCAAGTACGGTGGCTGTAACATTAAAGTTGTTTTTCCGGATGTGGAGTTGGACCCGTTCTCAAGAGTAAAGGTACAATGGATCAATGCCAATACAAAAATATCTTAGAGCACACAATGATTACCTACTCGGACTATCATTCGCTTGTCACCTGGATCTTTCAGCATGACAATGACCGTAAACACACCAATACCGTCAAATGTTTCCTTAGAACAGCGTATATCCATCGTAGACTGGCCAGCAAATAGTCCGGATTTAAACACGATAGAAAGTCTCTGGTATATTGTTAAAAAGAAAGTCTCAAACAAACGTAACACCAGTCAAAACGAACTATATGAAGCATGGAATTCAATCCCCTAGAAACATGTATGAAATTGATTGAATCAATGGCCACGTCGTTGCAGTGCTGTTATTGAAAATAAGGGATACGCCACTAAATATTAATTATAACTATTGGTAGGCTGTGGATAGTAGCTATTTCGTAAATAACAATACTAATTACTAATACTGAAAAAAAAATTGTTTTTATACTTTTTTGTTTTTGTTTCTAATTAGTTGACCATTATGGTCATACCTTAAAACTGATTTAAATGCTTGTCCGTAATGTAATATTGAAACTGCACTTGTGTAGTGGTATTTATATTGTTTTTTTTAATAAATGATAAATAATTGAATATATTGTTGTCCTATTTATTGTTTAATTTCAAAATAAAAACAATTGTGGTGAAGTATCTTACATAACGTCTAGGACCCTTGGTAGTGTTTCTAATTATACGACCACCACTGTATATTAATTTTCTACAAATATTTAAATTTATTATGATTTTTACGGATTCTATGGGCTATCTTCACTAATATCTCCCTCTCAACTTTCGTTCGCTTCGCCCGATCACACGTTTTGGTAACGCTTTCGTCACACATTCACAAGCTTACTCCCTAAGTCAAGCGTGCGTGAAGAAGAACTTCAAAAAGTGCATCGATGTATTTCTACTGCGCTTTTATTAAAAGGAATCGAATAGCGTAGCTTTGTAAAATTACGTAGTCCGGTGAAGCTGTTAAGACCTTGCTTGGTAAATAGCGTAGACAGTCCGAAAAAAAAAATTGTAAAATTACCTTAATATTTTTAGTGTCCTATGTCCGACCTCTATAGAGACAAACCACTGTGTGATGTAGGCGTGCGCGCATAGTATGCGTGACGTGCATAGCGCATAACACGACCGACAGCTAGTAGACAGTTTTGCGTCGTCCGCGTAACGGTGCGCGTGTACCGACGCTTCGCGCGCCACGAAAATAATATTTTCGATCCATCCGCGTTACATAAATCAACATTCTTTCATTTCGTCACATATACTAAAGTGTTTTTAATATATAATAATACAGTACAATACGTATTACGTAAAGTCAGTGCAATTTTGGTAAGATGATATAATTAGAAAATTTCGTGAAAGTAAAACTATAAAATGTATGTATTAGAAAAAACGTTTGATTGTATTACTGTGCTTAGTCGAAAGTGTAGATATGTATACTCGTACCATTTGCAAAGGACGTCGGTATGTTAGCAATTGTTTTGAACGCTACATATCATGTGTTGATACAGCTGAAGGCAACCGTACTATTATTATTACGTGCATTAGTATAATTATGATTGCCTTTGTCTCAATTACCTATATAACTTATAGAATGTAGATTTACTTTGTGTGAAAATTAAAAGGAAATTAGATCGTTTCAATTGACCCGTATTTCGAGGCTAATCCGAATTCAATATTCTCGACTCAAAAATATACATTTTCATAGAGAATCATAATAACATTTAAATGTAGAAGATGCAATTTTGTTTAAACTTATTTCATGCAAGCATGTTGTGTAATATCACGTAGAAAATTAAAATCTATACATATAATAAAAATGCAAGTATAAAGTGTCTGTAATTTTTAGATTTTTGTGAAAAAAAATTTGTTGCAGGTGTCTTGGAATAAGTAATATAATACATTTCAATCATTTTTAGAAATTTTGCTTGTCTGTCTGTTTGTATGATCACGCATCACTGCTAAAATACTGCGTTCACGATAAAACCAAGGGACATCATAAAGCGTATCCTCGGGTAACATTCGGTCTTCGTTTCAATAAAATCGGTTCACTCTATCCAAAATTATTGTTTTTTTAATGACGACGCGATTTAAGTATGAGGGAAAGGAGATAAGTAAATGGACGTAACACATTTAGATGATTTTATTAGTAACGATTTTTTTTACATTAGGTTCCACGCGGACTGCCTCGCGGGCACGACTAGCGTATAATAAACATAAATAATTTGTCGAATGTAGTATGTATGGGAGTGCATCACTTCAAAACAGTGGCACCTAATTGGCTATTTTTTATGTTCCTAATTATCAAAACAAGCTTTATATGAAAGACAATGTTTAAAAGATCGTATGGAAAGTATTAAAATTGGGTTAAAAAAATCTCACAAATAGCTAAAAAGTGTGTGAGTCGGAAGACAGTGTCAAGAGATTTTATTTTATTTTCATTGTTAGTACACACGTGCGAAACCGGAGTGGGGAGCTAGTATAGAATATTTGTGTATTTTTGCTCTTTGGATAATACGCTTATGCATACAGTATAAGCAGTACTAATAGCATGTATCACAGATAACATAAAATTAGCAAAGGAATTCGTATTAAGTGGTAATTAGAAAATTATAATTATTGAAAGACAGCTTAGAATTAATATAGATGCAATATGTTAATAATGTTATTACCTTTAAAAATGTGCTAAATCCAATTATAGCCGTTCTTAACATTTAACGTTGTTTTTTTAAGATCT
Source organism: Antheraea pernyi (assembly GCA_015888305.1). Taxonomy (NCBI): domain Eukaryota; kingdom Metazoa; phylum Arthropoda; class Insecta; order Lepidoptera; family Saturniidae; genus Antheraea; species Antheraea pernyi. The sequence continues at coordinate 82,861 of MU159363.1, read as the reverse complement.
TCAGATTTTGTACATGTAAAATTATAGATTATAAAATAAAAACGTAATAACCTTATGGACGGCAAAATTTGAACATGTTTTTCAGTGTATAAAAAAAGGAAATCTTAAAAAAAATAACATGTTATTAATAATTAAAATTGGATTTAGCTCATATTGAAATCTAACAACATTATGTAGCTTCTATAAAACAATATAACCTAACTAGGTCAGATCCGAGTTTTCGGTAACAGCCCAAGCCGAGGTGTGTCGTCCACCCTTGAGCGAGTTGCCTGAATAGAATCGGCTGAGTGCCTTAAGCGCTCGCCTTAGTAGTCCGGTGAAGTTGTAAAGACCTTGCTAGGTCAATAGCGTAATCAATTCGAGAGAAAAAAAATGTATAACCAAGTGTCGGTTATAATAAGATGGTTGGATTGCGGTAATGTATACTGAATATCCATAGAAATTAAATTTCCTTGTCACAGCATATTTTCGCTGGTTACGTGTTGACACGTGAGGCTCATTATTCTATCACGCTTCGAAACTGTCAGTTTGCAGTGTTTATATACTTGGAAGGAACTTTTTCAATGTCAGTGAGTATTATCGTAACTTAAATAATATTTATTTATACTAATATTATAAAGAGGTAAAGTTTGTGAGTTAGTGACGTTGTAGGGGGTGTAATCTCAGGAACTACTGGTCCGATTTGAAAAATTATTTCACTGTTATATAGCTTATTTATCGAGTAAGGTTATATATCATTACGCTGAGACCAATAGGAGCGGAGCACTAATGAAGAATGTTTCAAAATCGGGGTGTTTTTTCCTTTTGGGAGTTTCCGCTGCGTTTAGCGTTAGCCCAAAGTAATTATTCCACGCGAACGAAGTCGCGGGCAGAGGCTAGTTATATATATAAAAGAGTAACTTATTCACTGACTGACAGAACGCACAGTTCATACTATTGGGGTTAGGACAATAAAAAATTGTGTGGTTGTTTCTTTTGCACCCTAGGTGAGCACTTAAGATTTTTGATATTCAACCTCTAAAGTTGTGAAAATTGGGATGAAAATCGGACATTTTTGTACATAGTTACATTGAAAATTGGTGTTAGTAAATTCAGTAAGAAAGTAAAAAATTGTGTTTCACAGTTTTTTTCAATTACATAAATATTTTATAGTCATTTATAAAGTTACAAACGCAGGCGAAGCCTCGGGCGGCTGCTATACAATTATAAGTACATCGTTCGTGACATTTCTGTTGATTGATTTTTTCAAATACTAGGTTTTGCCCGCGACTTTACTCGTGTTAATGTGGATTTGACATATCCATTGGAAACAGTTGTTTTTTTCTGTTGTCGTAATAAATGTAAATCCAAAATTTTGCTGTGTTCGGTTGAGTAATTAAAGGTGTGAAAGCGTAACAAAGAAATAAACAAACAGACATTCACATTTGTAATGTTAGTATAGGATAAGGATTACCGGCTGTCATCCGTTTCGCTGGACGTATTTTTTTGTTTCGGAAAAAAATATATATTAGTACTAGCGGGCCGGGCGGACGATGTCCTGCCTTGATAATAAATAAAAAACTAAAAATCAACCGCAGCACCACCTATCGCGTCCAATTGTGAATCTAAACCGTTCGCGGATCCACTGTAACATACATACAAAATTTCATCAACATCGGTCCAACCGTTTAGGAGGAGTTCAGTGACATACACATGTACAGAAGAAATTTATATATAAAGATTAAACATATTAATCTTGCTTTTCTACAATTTTATGACGTTATAAAAAACCCGTTCATTTCAATGTGCATTAAAAAAATAGCAAAGGGTCAATGAATTTTTTTTTTTTTAAAGTAGGACGGCAAAATGTCTGTACTATGCTTGATGACAGTACAATCCAAATACAATGGCGACTACCGAGTGACACACTATCCATCGCCGGTCGCCGCTGTCATGCCGGTCAGCGAAAAGCTGGATATGCACAGGCTGATCCCGAAACGCTACCTGCAGAAGCGAATCACTATGATGGGCTGTTTCGCCATATACATGGTGGTTGCGCCCAGTCAGGCTGTAAAACCCTACCACCCCGCAAAGATGCAAAAAATTATAATAATTATGCCGTAAATTTGACTTAATCGAGTCTCAAAAGACCTACATGTTCATTATACACACACAGGCATAAAGAATAGAAATATTGTATTCTGTTACTTAATAAATTACTGTGCCAATTTTCTTTGAAATTTATGCAGCCAAATATTTTCACGTGATTGTTATACGAACATTCAACCAAACGTACTTTCACTGTTATAATATTTAAGTTAGGAGATTAGATTAAAAGGTGTCCGTGACTTTCTTTCCATTTTTGACTATAGGTTTATAAGTATAGGTTATCGCTACGGATAAAGAAATTATCGTAGAGTGTTTAACGAGATTAGAAATAATTAAAATTAATTCACGAGTATTAATGACATGAGTATATTTTTCGTATAAGATAGTATAATCATTACATAGTATAAAACAAAGTCCCCCTACCGCGTCTGTCTGTCTGTCTGTTTGTTCGCGATAAACTCAAACACTACTGAACGGATTTTCAAGCGGGGGTAACCAGTGGATAAAGTGATTCATGAGGAACGTTTTGGTATATAATTTATCATGTTTTTTTTTTATAATCAGTGCGGGACAACGTCTGCCGGACCCGCTATTATTTATTAAACATTGAAAGAAAATAAAAATAAAATATATGTGGAAGTAATTGCAAGAGATACGATTAGTAAAGTTATATACACAGCTAGCTTCTGCCCGCGACTTCGTCCATGTGGTATAGTTATTTTGGGTTAACGGTGACACGCAGTGGAAACTCTGTAAAGAAAAAAAAAACGATTTTGAGAAATCCTTCATTGGTACTCCGCTCCTAATGGTCTTCGCGTGATAATATAGCATTCCTCGATAAATGAGCTATCTAACGCTGAAATAATTTTTCAAATCGGACCAGTAGTTCCTGAGATTAGCGCTTTCAAGCAAACAAACTCTTCAGCTTTACGATATAAAGTATTGATTGCATACAAATAATTAGTATAGAAAAACATAATGGAAACAATATAAATAATAATAAAAAAAACCTTACTAACGTTAAATATTAATGCGAATGTGAGTCTGTTTGTTACGTTTTCACGCCTTAAATAGTCAAATAGTAATCACAAAATTTTGTACACGTTGTGAAGTGTACGGAATAGTACATAGGGTACATTTAATCCAGAAAGCAAGACAATTCTCAACGTTAACGCGAGCGAAGCCACAAGCAGACAATGTAATTTTTAGGTTTTTACTTTTTAGGTTAAAAAAAATTGTTGCAGATGTTTTGGTATAAGTAATAAAATGTATTTTAATCATTTTTAGAAATGTCTGTTTGTTTGTTTGTTTGTTTGTTTGTTTGTTTGTTTGTTTGAACACGCTTCACTGCTAAAGTACTGCGTTCGCGATAAAACCTCACAAAGAAAATCATAAAATATATTCTCGAGTAACATTTAGTCTTGGTTTTATTAAAATCGGTTCACTCTATCAAAAGTTATTGTAATTTTAATGAGGACGCGACTTAAGTACCAGAGAAATGTAGATAAGTAAATGGACTTAATACATTCCGATGATTTTATTACTCACTGTTTTTTTTACATTAGGTTTCACGCGGACGGAGTCGCGGGCACGGCTAGTGTTTTATAAAATATGATACGTACATTTGATTATTTCACATAATGGACCAAGATCAAAGTTCAAAATGATTAGCGATTCAATTAGTAACTACTTATGAATTATCTGAATACCTACATCTAAACACTAGGTATATCTAATTATTATTTAAAAGTGGTAGAGCCACGCAATGGGTCGGCTCGCTCTGGGTAGTACCACCCTCTCATAGAAAACCGACGTGAAGTAACAGTGCTTGCATTGTTGCGTTTCGTTCGGTCAGTGAGAGCGCCGGAGACCCACCTTCCCTCCCCTTTCCTCTCTCCTATCCCTCTCTCTCCCCTAACCCTTCCTCTCAAATGGTCGCAACGCACTTGCGACTCCTCTGGTGTTGTTAGTGTCCATGGACGATGGTGACCACTTAAATCAGGCGACCCACCTGTTCGATTGCCGCATATGACATTAAAAAAAGAAACTTGCATAAAATTGTTTCACTGAAATGAATACCGATAATAATTATTTAGTTATGCAGTCGTTCCATTGCGCATCCAATTTCAGTTTTGCAGAATCGTAACAAACTGTATACCGTTACGGGCAGAATAGTAATGTAATGATACATAGAGCGTACAAATACAGCATCAGAATATAAGTGAAATAACAAAAGATGAAGCAATGTTACAATGAAATTCTACTCTGTGTTCCTGATTTCATTGTTGCGCAAAACGACAGTACACTTTTACGAATTGAACTCATTCGCGTACAAAGACAGTAATGTGACTCATCATTCACTATTGTTACTGTAACGTTAACTAAGTTTACGCGTGAGCCTAATTAGTTTTACACTTAGAGTTGTCTAAAAAAAACTATTATGTTTGCTTAAATCTGCTAAATGTTTGTTTTATCACGGAACTGACGCGTCATATGCAGAATTTTTATGTGAAAAATGTGCTAATGTGATGGGTTTTTTTATGGCCAAATCGTTAGATATTTTAGCAAATGTTATTATAACATTAGAAAAGAAGGCAATAAAAAACACACGATAGAATTGAAACGTGCGTATTACAGGGAATAATTTTAATTAAAAAAAATACAAATAACAAATAAGGTCACCCATCCAAGTACTGACCGCGTGTGACGTTGCTTAACTTCGGTGATCGGACGAGAACAGGTGTTTAACACTCTACCCGACACAGTGTTTACTCCTATCACTTTTAACATACAATCTTTGCTGATTAGTATTTCAAAGCCATACCATAAGAAGTTTCGCTTCAATAATGTGCGTTATCTTCTTCATATAATTCACATATTTCCATATTTATAAGTACTAGTGGGCGCCCAGTGGTCGACATTCGACCATAATTCATTTATTTTTTAAAGTTTGAATTTTATTAAGGTTAATATAATTGTCGAATGTAGAATGAAAAAGGGTAATTGGAACGTAAGAGTAAAATAATACATACAGTCGAGCATTGCAACCTCCTTGACAACCTTTTTTGAAGTCCTTTATTGACAGATGTCAAAATGTCTTTTCCATTTATATGTGTGTATATGTCGTGTAAAATTCGAGCAGTAGTGTGAGTAATGCATATTTTAATTAATTTAATGTACTTCCAATGCATTTTATATAAAATAAATAGCTTTCTGCACTTCTCCTCCATATAAACTTTAACTATGCCAAATTTCACGTTCATCCGTTGGCCCAATTCCGTTAAAAAGGGATACAAAGTTTAGGCTTCACGTATTAATATATATGATGATTATCTATACTAATATTATAAAGCTCACAGGAGGGTTTGTTTGTTAGCTTGAGTGCGCTAAACTCAGGAAGGACTGGTCTGATTTGTAAAAATCTTTCAGTTTTACATTGCTTACTTATCGCGGGGGTCTATAGGCTTATTATATATCATCACACTAAGACCAATAGGACCGGACCACCAATGAACAATGTTTCACAATCTTTTTATTTTCCTTTTGTGAGCTTCCGCTTCGTGTTAGCGTAAAAGTAACGATTCCACGCGGGCGAACTCGCGAACAGAAGCCAGTTACGTATAATATTGCAGCGCTAGAGATATGAATGTTATTAAATATCATGTGAAATTAAATTTCATATCAGGTACGTTATATTTAGATATACTTGTTTCGCGAATGAACGATCACACCATTTTTGATTGTCCTGATATCTTAATTAACACTTGACCTGGTCACGCAATCTTTTACATTTGTCTTACGAATATTATTATTTCTTGCATCATTTTATTTCTGCTCAATAATTCTTGCTACGATGGATGTGTGGCGTTACGCGGTTAGATCGCATTCGAAACGAACACATCCGTCGTAGTCTTGGAGTCCGTGACATCGCAGACAAGCTGCAGGAGACTCGTCTCCGCTGGTACGGCCACATAAGTCGCAGGCCCCCTGACTATGTCGGAAATAGATATCTCAACATCACTGTACAAGGCCCAAGGCCCCGCGGCAGGCCCAAAAAACGCTGGCTGGACGTGGTGAAGGCGGACATAAAGGCGAACAACCTCACACAAAAGGATGCCGAAGACCGGGCAAAGTGGAGAAAGCTAAGTAGGAAAGCGGACCCTGGCACCAGGCCGGGATAACGCTAGGAAGAAGAAGAAGAATTCTCATACATATAAGGGCTTCTTTTATTTTAGTTTTTTTAAACTGGTGCGATCTGCCTTCTCTATTGACCAAGCAAGGTCTTAACAACTTCACCGGACTACTAAGGCGAGCGCTTAAGGCACTCAGCCGATTTTGTCAAGCTTGTGAATTGTAGGTTTTCGCGTATGATTACAAACTCATATCATGTCAAAGGACAATGTCGTTTAAGATAGTAAACACGCAAAGCTTAGAGGAGGGCTGTATGTCAAGTGCAAACACCGGAAAGTCTATAGATGATTTGCGACAGTTTTGAGTAGTTGAGTGTGGTAGTTGTACCGGTGAACTTAGAAAATACCATATCATCATAAAAACCGTTCCTTCTTAGGGTGTGTTTTAAATTATCAAACAATTGATTTGTTAAGTTGTGATTAATTATTAGTCATAGCTTACAATCAAAAATTTATATCGAATTTTTTATATTATTTTATTTAAGAAATCAACCATAACTCAACCATCCTCTATTCTGGATACGTTTTGTTTAGAACTTCCCACACGAAAATTTATTGTCTCAATATAATTCAAGTGGAGATTTTGTATTAAAACTACTATTGAGCATTTTATGTCATAATCCCCTTTTAATTTTTTGTTTTAATTAATTTCAACTTCCTCTTCTTCTTACCCTTATCCCACATAAGTAGGGTCGGTACAACATGTTCGTCATGTTCTGGTATATGATTTGGTTTAATTTTTACGATCGTCCGCCTGCCTGGCCTCAACCTTCCTTGGGATTATTTTGTTGTACCACTGTATTATCGATTATTATTATATAGTTACGAAGTCTGGTGGGCTCTTTTAGCCTTACAATTGTTCGTTTCGGTTAAAAACGAAGTTCTTCAAGATTATGGTTTGCTTGTTATATTGCCTTTTTTATGTTAACAGAAAACTAGTCAACTTTAGACTATTCCCGAGGACTGCATTTTTAGGGTTTTTTTCAGGATTCGTGGTTTCAGAGTTTTCTCAGTAATAGTAATATAATATTAAATATATTAAACCATTATAAAAATATAAAATATGATAACTATAATATAAAAATAAATGCAAATAAGTGTAATTATTGTGATATGCTTGGATGTTAGTTACAAATATGGGATGTATTTCTAAAATATAGTCAATAATGAATTGCCTTTCTTGGACTATTCTTTTTTAAATTGTAGCACGGCAAAATTACTTCACTATGCCTGTAGTAAGCACAGTACAATCCAAAAGCAATGGTGACCACCGAGTGACATACCATCCATCGTCGATCGCCGCTGTCATGTCGGCCTTTGAAACGCTGTATATGCACAGGCTGATCCCGAAACGCGACCCACAGAAGCGAATCACTATAACGGGCTTTCTGGATGGCCATGATGGTTGCGACCCAGTCAGGCTGTAAAACCCTACCACCCCGCTTTCGCCATTGCCTCGTTCGTTATTCAGCAGTGTGCACCATGTGCAGGTGAGGTTGGCTTAAGTCTTAAGTCTTATGATGTATTATTCGACACCCCAAATATGTGATGTATTTCTAAAATATAATCAATAATTAATTGCCTTTCTTGTACAAATTGTTGTTACACGTTTATACATTTTAAATTAGTTTATTTATCTGCTACATGTTTAGGGAATCATTTTGTAGGTTATTTACTTTCATTTCTAAATTAAAGTAATCATCAATACCTTAATAAATTTATCTCTAAATCATGTTGTACTCTTAAAAGACCACACCAGTATATTTTAGTTTTTCATGTCATTGTTAATTTTTGCGATTCGTGATATGTTTGGTAGTTTAAAGTTCATCTTAATGTCAAACAATGTATTTATCTATCGTCATCATATTGTCCACGTGAACTTTGCCTCTTGTCCGCGGGTCGTCGGTTTATCGCTCATCAATTAGGTTATGTTAGTGATACGTTTCACATTTATGTGTCGTGCTTTGTTAGTGCCAATGTTATCTGTCACGCTGGTGCTGCTACTTGCAGCAGATGTGCCTACGGTCGAGTGGCGCGAACGAGACGTGCGACCACAGAGTATGGTATGCTAGTCGTCAGGTCGTTTGCTTTATTAGGTTTTCGTTCGCCGTCTGGTTAGCACGCGGCTTGATGCTCGTTGCAAGCTTACTGTATATCGTATCTTAACAATTTACGATTTAATATATTCATTTCGAACTTCAAGTTCAGATACTATTTGTTATAACTCTTAAATGGAAAGTTTAAGAGCTATTAACGTTTTTTTTTCATGGACGTGTATAATAATTAAACGGTTTTATATCCTGAACCGGTACGCAAATAAAATTTATTGTCTTTGTTTAACAAAAAGTTTTGCTAGCATCGTTTTTTAAAATATTAAACGTGAATTTCCTAAGCACAGTAAACTTAAATAAACGTTAAATTAAAAAAAAATCGTAGACATCACCTGTGTGTTATTAACGAACGAAGATTAAAAAGCAAGTTCGAACTGTGATAATAATAAGTCAGTGCAAATTTTAACGCAAAAAATAAGTGAAGAATTAGTTTTTTATGAGATTTTAGTGTGTAAAATATTCAAAATTATCCATCCAAGTGGTTCGTGGAATCGTACCGGGGGTGATGTAGTCACTTTCGACGGTAACTGTACGATGATGGACACGATGATCAGCGTTTGGACGATGGTGGAGCAGGTGCGGGTGGCCAGTGGAGCTGCTGAGCTGGCCATCTTCACCGCCATACTGTATTGGTTCTTTACATCAAGGTTCGTGTTTTTTTTTAATTTATACAACTACTGGCGAGCCCGGTGGGTCGTTGTCCTGCCCTGATAATAGAAAAATACCTTACAATAAGATCGCAGCGCCACCTACTGGGTTCAATTGTGAATCTAAACAATTCGCGAATCCATTAAGAACACAGAAAATCCGTCCAGCCGTTTCGGAGGAGTTCAGTCACACATAAGAATAATTATACAGTAAACCCCTGGTAATCCGTCCCCTGTTTAATCCGGCACCCCCTGTAATCCGACAAGTCTATTATTACATATAGAATATTTCTTTAATAAGCTTCGCTGATATAGATGTGCTAATGTATGATGGAACAGGTAACTTGATTGATTCATACTATGGTTTTTATTCATAGTTTTTGATTGTTTTAGTGGATATGTACATTTATTTGTACACAATTGTTTCCTAATATAAAGTACCTTTTAAAAGTTTTATAGCATTGACGTTAATTTTGTACTAAAATGGTAAGTTCTCTATTGTGTTATTTAATATACGAAATTCGTAAGGAAGTATTATTTGTACTTCAGAGGATAACATACTATAGAAGTTTACTATTAGATCAGTAATTTGTTGGATTATAAGGTACTCTTTTGTAAAAAGATCCGGACTATAAGGGGTTTTAGGCAGTACTCTATAATCCGACTAATTCGGTAGTTCGGCATTGCCTTGCAAAACGTTTGTCGGATTACCGGGGGTGCACTGTATATCAAGAAATTTATATCGATACTTACAAATAAAGATGAAATATCTGTTTTTTGTTTGGGGTAAAAAAAAAATCTCGAATTGACTATGCTATTGACCTAGCAAGGTCTTAACAGCTTCACCGGACTACGTTTGGGGTAATATTCGAGACACTTGTATGGTATATGACTAGACGATGGCTTAGTTTAAGCGATGATCACTTAGTTGACAGCGTGTTGATGGGCATACGTTCGAATCCTAGCAATTGAGTAGCATATATAGGGGTATAGCATGGCGGTTGGGCTTTTTTTTTAAATCCGCCTGACTAGTTACGACCTACAAATTTTAAAAAAATCTGACGCCAAGCACCTACTGAGGTGCTCCGACAGCTGCACTTCAGAGCCAACCCCCTGTAGACCTAGCCCGTGTTATTACAAAAAAGTTAAATACGTATTAAATACTTGGTTTAAAAAAGTTTCCTAATAAATGCACCGCGCTCGCCCGAGGCAAGTTCGCGTTATCCTTTTTCACAACCTAATGTAACTAAAGCGAGACAAAAGAACAAGATGGCAAACATTCAGCGACCGCGGTCCATTTAATATGAGACCTTTTTAAAGCCAGGGTTCAATACGTATTTAACTTTTTTGTAATTACACCGAGCGTGTTTACCATCTTAGACCAAATCGTCGATTAACATCGACCGTCGATTTAATATTTACCAACTTAAAAAAAAAAAACAGTACTCAACAAAAACCATCAGAACGTCTCTGACAATAATAGTAGGTACTTATCTACTCTTGCATTGTCATAAACCTACTAATATCTCAATCACTATTAATTCTCTATTGGACTTTGAGGAGTGTGTACTCATACACCCTGGTGTATCTTCTGAATCAAAAGTCTAGTATTAATTGCAAAAAAAAAAGAATTATCCAAATCGGTTTATAAATTAAAAAAAAAAAACATCCGAATTGTGAACGTCCTCTTTGGAGTCGGTTAAAAAAATAGAAAAAAGTTTTTTTTTATGCCATAGATGGCAAACGAACAGGTGGGTCACCTGATGTTAAGCGACCACCACCGTCCACGGACACTAACAACACCAGAGGAGTCGCAAGTGCGTTGCCACCCTTTGGGGGGAAGGGTTAGAGGAGGGAGAGGAGAGAGTGGAGGGGAGGTGGGCATCCGGCGCTCTCACTGACCGAAAGCACTGTTACTTCACGTCTGTTTTATGTGAGAGGGTGGTGGTACCCCGGGCGACCCGACCTATTCATGCTGAAACCAGTGATAGCTTCAGCGTGGCTCTACCACCATCAGTTCCACAATGAATCCAGATAAAATATCTAATTAAAATGAAGATTTTCCATGGTTTTGCATTAAATTAAATAAATGTTTTTTTGTAATTGTTATATAAAACATACTTGCGTTTGATGCTATGTGGCCCCTACGATCCCAAGGTCTTCTATAACTAGATTTAAACAACTGTCTACTGTCCGAAGTCGGTCACTCACTTACGGCCCCAGAAGTACTCAAGTGGAACGCATCATACATCAGTGTCTGTTGATAAACACACTCCTTAGACCGCAACATACTGTATAAGCCTTGGCTTTTTAGCAATTGCAGTTTCCTCATGTTTTACTAGCTTTAGCACATAGTAATAAAGAAGGAAATAGTTTATTGTCGAAACAACCAAACAATTAAATTAAAACAAATTAATTACATGTGAATAAAGAAAAAAAAAGTGTCCAACAATTGGCAATAGACAAATATGCTGCAGTACAATAGTACGATTTTTGATGGCCCATGTGATGTACTGGACGTTCAGTCGGTCATATTAATGTAACAAAATTAAAAAGAACAAACAATTTATAGGTGGTAGAGCCAGGCTGAAGCTATTGCTGGTTTCAGTATGAATGGGTCGGCTTGCCCGGGGTACTACCACCCGACCCACGGACACACCCACGTGAAGTAACAGTGCTTGCATTGTTGCGTTTCGTTCGGCCAGTAAGAGCGCCGGAGGTCCACCTTCCCAACCCTCTGCTCTCCCTCTTCCCCACTTTCCCTCAAACACAGGCTGGCAACAGACTTGCGACTCCTCTAGTGTTGCTAGTGTCTATGGACGGTGGTGATTACTTATCATCAGGTGAGCCGCGTGTTCGTTTGCATCCTATGATATCTAAAAAACTTTAAGTTACAAATAATAACATTATATAGGTATATCATGGTAAGGTGTATATATATATTACTAGCGGTCCCAGCAGACGTTGTCCCGTCCCGATTATAAAAAAAAACGTGACATATTATATACTTAAACGTTCCTCATTAATCACTTTATCCACTGGTGAAATCCGCATGAATATCCGTTCGGTAGTTTTTGAGTTTACCGCGAACAGACAGACAGACGGACGCGACTGGGTACTTTGTTTTATACTATGTAATGATTATGTAGGTATAGTCGCTACAATTGAAGACCAAGTATATCTGCAAACCCTTAATGAAAAGAATATACATTAAGAACGAATTAATACACACAAATAAACAGAGCTTAAAATAGATAAATGTACGTAAATATCAGTTACCGAGTTTGAAGTTTTAACTCTGTGTCGGTTCGAAATTTATTTCGTCAAGGATTTAAATAAGTAATTATTTAGATTTAAGCTACCATGAATAGGCAAATCTAGCTTATGTTTGGAAAAACTTGTTTGACGTCAAGACGAACAGGCGAGGACCTCGCACGAGCCTGTCGTTCTCGCCAAAGTTGTAACATTCCTTATAAACATGTATACATAAATAAATAATTCGTTCATCGTATTATATAGTCTATTAGAAGAGTGAAAATTAACAAGTTATATTACATTTTTTACTTTTAATTTTGGGAACCAATCTTCTAGTAGATTATCAATGCCATTGTAGTGATATTACAAGTTTATTGCGGACATTTCAATGCCGTCTTGTTAGAACTTTTCAGTTCTTGTGGCAAGTCGAAATCTGTGGTTTTATTTCCCACCCATTTCACTTATGCACAATAAACAAACTATATTGCGTAAAACACCACCAATATTACAAAATCTAGAGCGGAATAATAGAAGATTATGAATAAAACATAAAAACCGCTACATGACATTCCAAGATCCCGACAATAACTTATTAGACATATTTAATCGTTGTAGTGAATTCGACATTCGTATTTGTCCTTGAGTTGTTGATAATTATAAATACGATTTTGTTTTTATATAATTAAAAAAAACCTTGTATTGTAATCTGTTATTTAATTGTATTTGCAGATTTTATGTTTCTTATTAAACTGAGACAATAAGGCCATATATGGTAGCAAGGATATGTACATAATATTGATTTTTATATAATAAAACCGTTCTCTGGTCACCATCACCAAATGATTTAAAGGTCAACGTCTATTCTTATTATGTATTTTTTCCTGTATATATTTTAACCTTCGTAGAACCCTCACATTGGTCTCTCAGACCGACGACGCGACATACGTTTCACTTCGTTTAAGGGATTAGGCCACTCTAAAGGTCGACAAAAAGGAGAATTTGATAATATTTTTTTAGGAAGAATATAAAATAAATCGAGTTTACGAGTCTCTTTCGATATCATTTTTGAGGTTCCAAGGGACTATTTAAAAAAAAAAAATTGTTCGATCTGAGCGGCCCAACCCCTTAATGCAATTTTTTTATTTCATATGTTTAAACAAATTCTTATATGAGAGTAAACTAAGTTTTATACCCATATTTCACTAGCTAACATAATAAAATAACCCTAATACTTTCGGTCTCAAAGACCGGGTGCATATTTGTGTGTCTATTTGACCCGGGTATAGGAAGTTTAATTATACCATATGCTCTTTTTGAATTTTTGGCGGGATCTTAGTCTGCCTTGTAGTAGATTTTATTATTTATTCATATTCTTGTGGTATTTGAATCTATATTTGGAATATTGGTGGTTGTTTACGTAATATAGTTCGGTTATTGTGCACAAGTGAATTGGGTGGGAGATAATACCACGGAGGATGGAGTGCGAGATGCCACAAAAACTCCATGGAAAGTTCTAACAAGGGGACCACCATCTTGTTGGAACATTGAAATTATCACATTTGTAATATTATTAGTTACTCGATAATGGCAGTAATAATCTAGAAGAAAGGTTGCAAAAAATAAAATTACATAAATAAATAAATTCTCTTAACCGCTTACTGTTGTAGCAACCGTTAGAATTCTTTTTTTTATTTTTATTGTAGCACGGCATAATGACTGCACTGTGCCTGATGGTAAGCACAGTACAATCCAAAAACAATGGCGACCACCGAGTGACACGCTATCCATCGCCGGTCGCCGCTGTCATGCCAGCCTGCGAAAAACTGGATATGTACAGGCTGATCCCGAAACGCGACCCGCAGAAGCGAATCACTATGACGGGCTTTTTCGCCATATACATGGTGGTTACGACCCAGTCGGGCTGTAAAACCCTACAACCCCGCTTTCGCCATTGCCTCGTTCGTTATTCAGCAGGGTGCACCACGTGCAGGTGAGGTTGTCTTGAGTGTTTCAAGTCTTAGATGTTATTCGACACCCCTTACACCCCATTTTTCAACAGTCTACATACTCTTTGAGTCCATTATCCTAAAGCGGTCCGATATACCGCTGCAAGCGGAGAAGAGTTTCAATGATACGACCAGCCAACGGTTTCCAATGTCCTCTGTAGTCATTCTGGGTCATCCAAATCAAGGCCATATGAGCCTGTAAAAGATTCACTGTAAGGCCATAGGCCTCTACCCGTAGGAAGGCATGAGCGTAATCACCACGACAGCCTACGATGTATTGGTGATTTAAACTCCGAGAAATCCAGTTCTATAATTTCACACATACTGTGCTTCTACAAGAACATTTCTCAGGTTCAGGTTTCCCCTTCCTATTCCTTTATCGTCTGCCGATAGTGTTACCAATTTGAATTGGGATATGTACGCGAATTTCGAAAAATTCTTGGGTGCATGCGGGGGTTCTAACACGAATGCGGACATCGGATTGACATTCCACCAGTCAAAATATTCAACAACCACGGATTTTCCTCTATCCACATAACTTTAATATTTCTCTGAATCTTTTTTTTTTCGAACTGACTACGCTATCGACCTAGCAAGGTCTTAACAGCTTCTCGGGACTACATTTCTCTGGATCGTTTAATACCCGTTGTATGTCTATGGTGGGTTGTATCTTCCGCCAGGTCAATCCAAATTGTGTAAACTTATGCATTGTTTTCCGTTATTATTTTACTAGCTTCTGTCCGCGACTTCGTCGGCTTGAAATAGTTACTTTGGGCTAACGCTAACTTTAACTCGCGTCTTCGTTTACTTCGTTACGTACGTTAACTCCGATTTGGAAACATTCATTGGTGTTCCGCTCCTATTGGTCTAAGCGTGATGATATATAGCTTATAGCTTTCCTCGATAAATGATCTATCTAACACTGAATGTTTCAAATCGGACTAGAAGTTCCTAAGATTATCGCGTTCAAGCAAACAAACTCTTCAGCTTTATAATCTTTATATATAAATTTCTTCTGTGCGTGTGTATGTCACTGAACTCCTCCTAAACGGCTGGACCGATTTTAATAAAACTTTGTGTGCGTGTTCCAGTGGATCCGAGAATGGTTTAGATTTGGTTCACAATTGGACTCGGTAAGTGGCGATGCGGTTGATTATTAGGATTTTTATTATCAAGGCAGGACAACGTCCGCCAGGTCCGCTAGTATTAGTATAGATTCGTCCTGTATTATTGTAGTATGTACAATAAACGATCTTACCATTTTCATCTGTCAATCATTGTTATCTGAAGAAACATTGTAAATATAGTGTTACTGTATGCAACTTTTTTTAACGATTCAGGAAATAATTTTAATACAAATTGAGGGTCGTTTAGAGTACGATGATACATCTTACTATTAATTTTAATTTTAAATGTATTTTCCGAAGGTAAACTACTGGACTCGATTTAAAATAATTTTAAATTTCAAGTGATAATATTACGTCGTTTTATCTTAAATTTGATACCTATAAAATTTGATTATACCTTATTTGATTCTCACCTTAAGAAACCCGCAGTCAATGGAGGTGAAAGGAATCAAGTGAGTGGACCACGTGCCCGTCCACATTAATGGTCATTCGACCCGGATTTCATGGTTCCTCTCGCCAGATTTCCCTCCATCCATGATATATCCTGCTTATTTAAAATACTATTACAATAGCTGAATAATGTTATTCTTGTGGTTATGCCTTGCTAAATAAACTCAGACATAACTTAAAATATAATTTATTTGACTTCGAACACATATTTAACACGTACTAACTTTAACGTCCGTTTATCATCATATATAGGCTCCCATCGAAGATCATCGCTGCAGTACTACTTACAGTATTGCAGATTTTTGCTGAATGGGTTCGCCAATTGTTGGACATCTATTTTTTCATTTTTAAAATGTATTTTTTTTCTGTCTAATTAGTTTGTGTAATTTAATTTCATTGTATGGTTGTTCCAACAATAAAGTATTTCTTTCTTTCTTTCTATATATCTGTTACTTTAAATTCACCCGTACGCCATTGTATCAGAAGATTGTTTGTCTGGACTCATCGCCTGAACTACTGAATCGATTTAGAATGTATTTTTACTGGCAGATACGGAATCTCTCATATTGTTATGTAACATACATAATATTTCTTAAGAGGCTTAGCAATAATGCGAATATTTAACAATATTACAATTATAAGATACAAGAGAGCTTATAATAAAGCTACGTAAAATATGTAGGTTCCCCTGACACCGCTAGAGTTTCCTAGAAACAGGTAAATCATTTTCATGTGTCCGAATTCGCCGATATCAGTTAGTACGAATGAAAGCCGGATTGATATTATAAATACGATTGTGAGTTTGTTTTTTTTTTACACTTTCACGTTATCAACTATTGGACTGATCATACGCGTTGTCAGGGATATAGAAAAGGTTATAAGGTACCCTTATTCCAGAAAGAAGTATTAGTAGCTCCTTTAATAAAAAAAAGATGTCGAATTTACGTTATTTGAGTCAGAAAGTATTTTTTTTTTATGTCATAGGCAAACGAACAAATGAGTCACCTGATGTTAAATGATCACCATAGTCCATAGACACTAACAACACCAGGGGAGTCGAAAGTGCGTTGCCGGCCTGTGTTTGGGGTAAGGGAGGAGGGGGAGAGGAGGTGGTCCTCCGGCGCATTCACTGACCGAACGAAACGCAACAATTCAAGCATCTCGCCAGACCGGCAACGCACTTGCAACTTACCTGATGTTGTTAGTGTCTATGGATGGCGGTGATCACTTAACAACAGGTGACCCACATGTTCGATTGCCTCCTGTAACATAATAATAAAGATTTGCCCACAAATTTAAATCTTTAAAGTACTTTTTTTTTTAATTAAAGGTGCGTATTGTATCTGTGGTAGAGAAAAAATGTATTTTACAAATTTAACGCGACTGAAGCCGCGGGCAAGAGCTAGTTTGTGATATATTTGTTTCGTATATGAATCCAAGTTGTATACTTTTGAAACTTTCATGTGTTTTGGATCAAGGACTTTTTTCCCACTTCGCGGAGAGGAATACATTTTAACGTCGAGATTTCTAATTGGATATTCTAATTCCCGAACAACGAAATGTTAGTCCTTACTAATATTGTAAACGCGAATGTCAGTTTGTTTGTTAAGCTTTCCCGCATTAACTACTGAACCAATTATAATACATGCGAGCGATGCTGCGAGGAAAAGCTAGTATATGACATTTGGAAAATAAAAAGAATGCTTGTTTTATATACTGAGCTTATGAACAACACACTAATACCTAGATGTTGTACTAAATAGTAATTTAGTCTAAAATTATACCAGAAGTATATAATGCAGTTTATGTATACATTAGTTCTGAATGATTAATATTGTAGGGTCAATGTTATGGAGACAATGAACTTGATAATGATACGTAACAAGATGATAAATGTAATAAGCATTTATTATTTTATTTACATTTGTTATCAACATAACTGAATATGAGTTGAGAAATGATTACATCAAACGATGTGTTTGAAACTATGGTTCTGCCGCGTTATCTCCCTTTATATAATTTATCACTCTATAGTAGCGGTATTTCACTTTGTTAGATGTCGAATATTTTCTTCATATTTCATTAGGACCACCCCTGAGTATAAATAATTTAAATAAAAAATGTATGATTAAGATCGGTTCACATTTAACAATGATATCGATAAATATATACAACCTAACATAACATAACCTCCTCCGTTTTTTAAAGTGACAGAGATATGTCGTCGTGCACGCAACATGCAAAAACTATTGAATATTGGTTGACAGAGAATAGACAGAGAAAAGAAGTTGACATTTTTAAATATCTGATTCGTAAACACATAGTCCTTATCTAAAATAAAATTACGAAGGTTGTAGAGCCACGCTGAAGCTATTACTGGTTTCAAGTTATCGCGATATTTTCATTTAATATAAAGATTAAAGAAACTACGATTTTTTGACATACTACAAAAGACAAAAATATATATTAATAAAAAGTATATTTTCGTCTTCATGTTTTTGTTCTTATGTACATAAAATAAAATGATATAAACAACGCAGACGAAATCGCGGGTATCGGCTAGTCGAAATCGTCGAAATATCGAAACGCGAAACATCGTATCACAAATTTTAATAAACAGATTTCGAAAATAGAAATAACGGCATAAAACAGAACACAATATAAGAAGCAGTAGTAAATATATCTAATTACAACTGGGTGAATGAAACTCATCTATTAATCTTCAAATTCTCATAACAGAGTTTATTTTCAAAGCGTTGGAACCGATTACCGAAATTTAAAAATGAAGGTAAGTCGTAGGGGCATATTTTATAATACAGTACCTTATTATTACACTTAAGGTCAGTGATCGTCATCCAAAAGAGCCAAATATAAAGAAATAACGAGGCTAGCATACGTTGCCCCATCATAATTATTAAAAGATCCTTGACAAACTATATAACTAAACCTTCCTCATGCATCATTTTATCTACTGGTGAAAACCGAATGAAAATCTGTTCAGTAGTTTTTGAGTTTATCGCGAACAGACAGACAGACGCGGCAGGGGAATTTGTTTTATAACATGTAAAGAATATAGATTGAAAATTATTTACAGAACCTTTGTTTTTAAATAATTACGATTAAATTACAATCTCAAGCCTGTTATTGCTCAATATGTCTTTTTACGAACAACTGACCATGATATTGTGGTTTTCTAATAATGTGCCCGTTTTCCTGTGGGCTTACGCTTAACAATGTTTACTCGTCTCTTACAAGGCAAATTAATAGATAATATTCCACGTCTATACTAAACACTTTGTGGTAGAGCCGCAACAAAGGATGAAAAGCCGCGTGCGGCTCGCGAGCTACGGTTTGTCGATCACTGCACTAGAATATTTAAAAAAAATACAGAATGGTTGGTAACACTAATTTATACATAATACTCGCTATATTAACGGCCTTCATCTAATCGAATCCCAATCTCGTAACTGAACGGACCCGAGTGTTTTAATCGACACACTTTATATGGTAAACTAGTTTTTTTAACGTGGGGAAATTCTTTATGTATACCCACCCTCCCGGGGGAGAGGGTGGGTTATGTCCGAGTCTGACGGACTAAAACCCCACGGTGTACGTCCGATCGTATTGTTGGGGCGACAAGGGATCGAACTGTGCTAGTCCCCTTAAATAGCCGCCCCAACGGTCCGCCCGTCGGAAGGTGACCACCGGGCTCCTACATATAGAGGTGCACACTGTGTACACACCAGCTGCCTCTCCTCGTCCGCCGGACCTGTGCAATGAGGAGATGGCCTCCACGGCCCATCGCCTCAGCTCCGGCTACGGTGGCGGGAGGAGTTGGACAAAGCGCCGCCTTTTCCTGGCGGTTCTCCGCTGACGGAGAGAGCCACTCAAAGGATCTGTCTACCTCCCGGGCGCTCTCCGCCGCCTCCTGCGAGATGAGCTCCTCGTTGTATGAATAACCTGACAAACATGTATGGAAAATTTCATTCTAATCACTTGAATAGTCAAGGGCGTGAGAGGGGAACGGACAAACAGATAAACAAACTCATTTATGATATTAGTTAGGCTTAAGATTTTGTCTATGGTGTCATATTTGATCCATGATATTGACGAAATCTTTAAAAACGATTTATGTCTTAGGTGGTTCACGGTCGCGTCCTTTTCTTTTCTTACTGTTCAAAATTTTCCACGATAACAGCCATACAATTGTCGATTGCGTATTTATTATCTCGTAATTATTAATACGCAAAAGCATAAACAAGATATACGGGTAATTCAATATTTTTAAGATTTCTGTTTATAAATTACAATAGTTAATACCCGCGACTTCGTCTGCGTCGTTTATTATCTTAGCATTTTTTATGTACGGTAAAAAAAGTACCACATGTCTTGCTCCACTTCTCCACGGCAATAAAACACACGTCGCTGACTGCGTAGTGCTTATAAAATTAATAGCTTGTTAACGCTTCAATAATTTTTATATTACATGAAGCTATCGTGATATTTTCTTTTGATAAACATCAAACGTTTAAGAAGTAAAACTAAAATAAAATAGGGTGGGTTGTGAAGACACACGATAGAAGTGAAACATTTGAATTAGAGGGAAACATTTTAATTTAAAAAATACAACATGAACCCAATGCCTCACGGTGTATTCAAGCGGTCACCCGTTCAAGTACTGACCGCGCCCGATGTTGCTTAGCTTTGCTGATCGGACGGGAACCACTACGTTTAACTCTATCCGACAGTTTTTATACCTCTACCACTTTTCGTCACATACAAAAGTTGCCGATCAGAATTTCAATGCCCTCCTATAAGAAGACGAATCTAGTAAGTTTTTCTTTCATGATACTTTATTGATGAAGATGTTTCTTTGCGGAAATCCATTATTAAATATTATAGTGAATGTTATTTTGCACTTCCGCCTGGAATTGATAGGCCGCTGCCACGTCTCACTGCAACAAAAGACGTTCCTCGACGAAGCGAATCACGTGTAGTCGATTGTGGTCATTACAGGTTAATCTGGAACATATTTTAATTCATTATAACCTTATATTTTATAGTTACACTAGCTGATTCCCGCAACTTCGTCTGCGTCGTTTATTATCTCAATTGTTTTGTTATACCTCAAAGAGTTTTCGACGAAAGCTCGCAGGCTGCTTGATTTTTCCGACACTTTTAACATTTATCGTTATATTTCAACCAATTTACTCAAAAATCTTCACAAATTATATACCTAAACTTTTCTCGTGAAACGTTTTATCTATTAACGAAAACCGCATGGAAATTGTGTCAGCAGTTTTTGAGTTTATCGCGAACAGACAGACAGACGCGGCAGAGGATATTTTTTTATAATATGTAGTGATACAAACAATGTACCGAAGACAGGTTCCACCGTCCGCCAACGTCGGGTTCAACCGTCAACCGAGGACGCGTTTTAATTATTTTTTGTTGTTTCAGTTATTAATATTTCGATCTTTCTATTACTAGTTCCAGATTTTACTTTTTCAGGTACACATGGCGTAAATAAAATCAAACTGTTTTTGTCGCAGTGAGACGTGGCAGCGGCCAATCAATTCCAGGCGGAAGTGTAAAGTAATGGCAGACCTCTTTTTTGCCAACTTTCTAGATTATTACTGCCATTCTTTGTCGAGTATGTAATAATATCACAAGTGACTTTGGATAATTTCGATGTTCTAACAAGATGGCGGCTTCCTTGTTAGAACTTTCCTTGGAGTTTTTGTGCAATTAGCGGGGTGGTAGGATTCTACAGCCTGATTAGGTCGCAACCACCATGTATATGTGGTTCGCCATATCGAAAAAGCCCGTCATAGTGATTCGCTTCTACGGGTCGCGTTTCGGGATCAGCCTATACATATCAAGCTTTCCGCAGGCCGGCATGACAACGGCGACCGGCGATGGATAGTGTATCACTCGGTGGTCGCCATTGTTTTTGGATTGTCCTGTGCTTACCATCAGACACAGTGCAGTTATTATACCGTGCCACAATAAAAAATATAAAAAAACTCAGAAAATTTATGCTCCGTGGTATTGTTTCTCATCGAACTACACTTGTGCACAATAACCGAACTATATTACGTAAAAAAACAACCAATATTACAAAATACAGAGTCAAATAACACAAGATTATCAATAAAATATAAAATCCACTACATGACAGACTCAGATCCCGCCAAAAATGTCGATAGTCCTTTATTATTTTATTTATATAACTACTTGCATATATACTTCCTACTATTATTTGTGTATGCATGAGTGTAGTTCATATATGTTGATTTATATGTTTTAGTTGGTATAAATAGCAACGTTTTTTTTATCGGTTATGCCGTCTGTTAATAAGTTTATAAATCCAATACAAATAAACCGATTTAGATGTATAGATTATATATCAGTGCTATCTCATTGTAATTTAAGTATTTGTTCATAAATACATACTAGTGGGCGCCCAGTGGTCGACATTCGACCATAGTTCATTGATTTTTTAAAGGGATAAATATTATAATAATAGTTGTATGTTATAATATCATTGTTGAATGTAGAATGAAAAAGGGTAATTGGAACGTAAGAGTAAAATAATACATACAGTCGAGCATAGCAACCTCCTTCACAACCTTTTTTGAAGTCATTTATTGACAGATGTCAAAATGTCTTTTTTATTTACATATGTTGTGTAAAATTGAAGCAGTAGTGTGAGTAATGCATAGTTTAATTAATTTAATGTACTTCTAATGCATTTTATATAAAATAAATAGCTTTCTGCACTTCTCCTCCATATTAACTTTAACTATGCCAAATTTCACGTTCATCCGTTCGCCCAATTCCGTTAAAAAGGGATACAAAGTTTAGGCTTCACGTATTAATATATAGATATAGATGATGATTACATAACTACTGTATAAAGGCTAATCGATCGGCTAATCATCGACAGTATTTGCACGTGAGTAAGTTAGCCTTTCCACCGTCGATATATTGGCATTGCACGAACACCACATTTTGCACGAAGTTCTAAATAGAATAATTGAACAAAAATTGTATCGTTCCAATATCATCCTATAATTTGTAGTAGCTATAAAACGGAGATGTCTGTGAGTTATTCTGCTCGACTCGAGTGTCACGTGAGAACTTTAATTTAATATATCAGACATCCTAATTTGTTTTATCATCAAAATTATTGTGTGTTTTGAATTTATGATAATAGGATTTTACTGTAGATCTGATTGTGTGTTTATTTAATTAGAAACAGTAGATAACCACATGTATTGCGTTTTATAAAGGACTAAAATTGGCAGTAAGTGGCAAATAGGGTACCACCTTTTTATGAGAAAAACAAAGTATCTAATCTTTTGAATAAGAAATCATATAAAAAAAGATATTTCTCATATTTAACTTTTTATTTCCTTGAATACATTTTGTGTGCTTTTAGAACATGCTAACAAATTGATTGGCTTTGATATATTCATTACTACTTATTACACTAATCACGTATAGTGCCGATGCAGTCAGGAATGGCAATAAATACTTCGTAGATACTGTCACTATTTATTTGGCCAGAGCTTCGCCTTACAATACTTGGTATATAAAAAGTGTCTCTTAATATGGTGGCGCTAGTATCAATGTGTATCTCTAATATGATGGCGCTAGTGTCAATGTATATTTATAATATGGTGGCGCTAATATCAATGCTCCGGTCGTGTTGTAGTCTTGTTTCTTGAATGTGATGCAGCGGCACCGGAGGTGGGTGATAACATACTTTTTCATTATTAGATTGAACAGTTTACATTCAAATAAATTAATTATTCATTTTTATTAAATACATAGGAAATCACTCAGTGAAAACTAAAGTTGCTGACATGGAGACTAAATACCTATAACTATATATTTAAAAATAACAATTGTCGAATGCCATGATACGTATCACTTCAGAACGTTTACACCTATTTGGCTAATTATGTTTTGTTGTGTTTGTAATTGTCAGGATAATGATTGTATGAAGAAAAATGTTTGTAGAATCGTATGGTGAAATGAAAAAATTGAGTAAAAAAATCTCCATACAAAAAAAGTGAACTGGTGAATGGGAACTTGTCCAGTAATAAAAGAATTGTTGGTTGCCTCTTTTTTTATTGCACTGTCCTTACAGGTACAGTGACGTCACTTTGTCGCTCTATAATAAAATAAACTAGCCTCTGCTCGCGACTTCGTCCGCGTGGAATAGTTAATTATTTAGCTAACGGTAACACGCAGCGGAAGCTCTCGAGAGGAAAAAAATACCCCGATTTTGAAACATTCTTGGTCTTGGTCTTGTCTTCTTGGTCACGTTATTGGTCTTAACGTGATGGTATATAACCTTTCTCGATAAGTGAGCTATATAACATTGAAATAAATTTTCAAATCGGACCAGTAGTTCCTGAGATTACCTCCTATAACCTCACAAAGTCACAAACTTTACCTCTTTATAATAATATTAGTATAAATAAAAAAGTGCGTGTGTACTTATGTACACGCGTTAGAAGTTATACTTCTTTGGCGTAACAAGATAAAAATCTTTTCAAAAATTTAATCTTTCGCCTTATTCTACGTTTGTAGAAAAAAACGACACTAACAATAGAAAAAAGGTATTTAATACATTTAATGTTTTAATACAAAGAACAAATAGAAAGAAACAGAATGTTGACTATAGCTAACTTCAGTTTGTGAAAAATGTACTCATCATTTTTCCCTAACGCGCCAAAAGAAGTATAACCTCAAAAGAAAAAAAACTACTAAACGTAAAAAAATCAAGAAACAGTATTTATATCTGTGTTTCGGTTATTAAAAAACAAAATTACAAACTCACATAACTGACGTGATTGCACTGTAACCAGAAATATTCTAAGATTTGTGCAAATTTTCTTAACATTTTTGAAGTGAAACTTCTTTAAGCGCATGAGGGTAAAATTTTTACAAATGTAACGTCACGCAGGTATACAACGGAAGTGACGTCATTTGCAGTAAACGCAGATTTTTCATCTATTTTTCAAGTCTCGGAAATCTAAAGTTTTAGATTTGTATAAATATAAACAAGACTTATAAATTAGTTCGCCAAAGAAGTTTCACTTCTGACATGTGTACTTTGTACGCACGCACTTTTTTTTTGTTAAGTTTATTTTGGCAACGAATCTTCTAGTACACTATTACCGCCATTGTCGAGTAGGTAATGATATTACAAGATTCGCGCAATCATTTAAATGTACTAACAAGATGGTGGCCGTCTTGTTAGAACTTTCCAGGGAGTTTTTGTGGCAAGTCAGAATCCATCTGGCCATTTCCGATCCATTTAACTTGAGCACAATAACACAAAATTATGAGTAAAATGTACATGACATTCCAAGATCCCGCCAAAACTCTGTGTTGTCGAACAAATAATATTGGCACAGTTTATAGCGATTATATAGTCTATATTAGTAACTGTATCATGCCAGTTCCGAATCGTTGTCTGTTGGAAAGTAAACAGAAAGAAGGTCTTGCGTTATTGTATTGAAAAAAAAACACGGTTAACTCAAAAATCTTTCTTACTTGAACTTCTTACAATATGAAAAGAATTATAGGTTATAATGCAGTTTGAGTTTTAAAATTACATACGAAATATTTAATTTCTTTAAGTGTAAAACATTATAATTGTTAAGTGATTGTTATAAATTGTGTGAACATAGTTTTAACATATAAATCTTATGTATACATTTGTATTGTATAATATATAAATTTATCTCGAAATCTAAATATGTACATACCTTTCAATTAAATTTTCGTTTAAATCTAAGATACAACACAATAGCTTTTAGTAATTACTTTATATAATTGCTAAAATAGTACATACATTGTATATATTTAAATATTTATTAAAGTAATATAATTTTATTCCAATTTTTTTTCTATTGTTAAAAATATAAAATGATGAAAGAAATTATGCCTAATTAGTCGATAAGTCAAATTTCGATACGTTGCGATCGGAAATTATTACAACTCGAAATAAATCCTTATCACCTTCTCTTCAAGATATAATTCATACATTACTTGAAATTTGAGCCGCTGACTATTGGAATTAGCGTTTCTTTTCAAGATATTTCAGTGTATTATTTTTCATATATAACTGAAAAAAATGGGGTTGGTATTGGAAATAACCCGATGATTTTAAATATAACCGCAGAGTTCGAAAAGATCTTATTAAAATAAATACAAACAAGAAAATGATAACTTTTAAAAATCACCGCTGTAACCATGTAATATATATATATATATATTTATTTATTAGAATATATATTAGAATAACTTCGTTTTTGTTTCATTAAAATCGGTCCACTCTATCAAAAGTTATTGTAATTTTAATAACGAAGCGGCGTAAGTACGAGAGATAAGTAAATGGACTTAATTATTCAGATGGTTTTTTTGTACATTAGGTTCCACGCAGACGGAGTCACGGGCACAGCTAGTATTATGTAAATGCCTACGATGTTACAGAATATAAAGCCAAATAAGACAAGATTATGGATAAAATATAAAAACTTCTTCGTCCGCGTGGAATAGTCATTTTGAGTTAACGCTAACTCGCGACTTCGTTTACGTAGAAGATGAAAATATTTTTAAATAATACGTACGTTAACCCCGATTTTGAAACATTCTTCAGTGGTGCTCCGCTCCTATTGGTCTTCGAGTGATAATCCCACGATAAATAAGCTAGTTAACACTGAAAGAATTGTTCAAGTCGGACCAGTAGTTTCTGAGATTAGCAGTGTTCAAGCAAACAAACTATTCAGCTTTATAATAATAACATAGAAGTATAGTTATATTTTATTTGTTACAGTCGTGTCGCCGATATGCTGGAGGTAGTCGGTGAACGCGTCGGCAGCTGGTGCGGGAGAGACACAACCGGCTCCCTTCGCCAGGCGATGCTGGCCAGAAGACGTCAATACCACAACGATATGTATTCAAAACTCGACGCAGATATTGCTGTAAGTATTTTAATTAGGGTTCTCATATGTCTTTCTAAGTTAAGCTACTGTTACTACAAATTATTATTCACCAAGTAGTCCGGTGAAGCTGATAACACCTTGCTAGGTCAATAGCGTAAACATTTCGAGAAAAAAAAATACTAACGCAGGTGTAAGATGTCACTTCTTCTTCTTACCCTTATCCCACATAAGTAGGGTCGGTACAACATGTTTGTCATGTTGTGGTATATGATTTGGCTTAATTTTTACGATCGGCCGCCTGCCTGACATCAACCCTCCTTGGGATTATTTTGTTGTACCACTGTATTTATGATTATTATTATATAGTTACGAAGTCTGATGGGCTCTTTTAGTCTTACAATTTTTCGTTCCGGTTAAAAACGAAGTTCTTCAAGATTGTGGTTTGCTTGCTATATTGTCATTTTTATGAAACAGAATACTAGCCAACTTTAGACTATTCCCGTGGACTGCATTTAGTGGTTTTTTTTAGGATTAATGATTTCAGAGTTTTCTCAGTAATAGTAATATAATATTAGATATAATAAAAATATAAAATATGAAAACTATAATAGAAAAATAAATGCAAATAAAGTGACATGTCATAAGTGTAATATATCACATCAGCCTAAAAGAGACCCACTGCAGGACCATAGATCTATTCCAGAAGGGAGGTATAAGATATTCAGCATACGAGCCCGCAACGTATTAGCAATTTCAAAGTCCCAAGAAATTCACTATACTATATTTTTCCCACGTACCTACGGTGCATGTATTATAAGAACCTTTTTCGGGTTCAGTTTTCCTACACCATCAGCCGATAGTTTTACTAATCATTATAAATATAGTAAATGATTGCGAATTCAAATATACATATATTTACATGTATGCTGTATATACATATATCAATATATATTTAGGTATGTGTAACAAATAAATAATATAAAAAGGGAGTGCGGAAACGATTAAGAACATCTCCCTTCTCTGTTTCTTAGCCGATTTTCTTACCTTTTTTTTTGTAGCTATTGATAAACGTTCAATGTTATCAATTTTTTTTATTAAAATTTGTACTAAATGACTGACGGACAGATGATGTATTAACGCACAGTCTAAACGCGGGTTCCTTTTACACAGTAGTTGAGCATTAAATAAGTATTTTTGGAAATTGAACTCCTAACGTGGTGAAAAATGGGATGAAATCTTGTATGACAATTAGTAATTTTTTCCGTTATTCAATCATGCCCGGTTTCTGAGTCACATTTATCTGTTCAATAGCGTTATCGGTTAGATAACTTGCGTTTCTGAACACACGATCATACGATAAACCTCCGTTAAATTTAACTGGACAATCTGGGGGCGTTTATCTATTCTATAAGTTTTATTTGACATTTTCAATAGTTTTTATTATTTTGACAATGACATGTCATGACGAATTGAAAAGTTTTGTATCTAAAATAATTAAATTTATAAGTAAATAATTATAAAATACAATTAAACCATCTACTAATCTCCAAAGTATATTTTAATCATAATATTACTACTATAAGTTATATAATAATATATATAGTAATATAATTAAAATAATAAAACCAATTTTTAACACTCTTAAAAAAAGCCATCTAGTGAACATCAAATAACTAGTTTTTGGATTCATAGTTATTTATCACCGGTGGATAAAATGATGCACGAGGAACGTTTTGGTATATAATTTGTCCAGGTTTTTCTTATAATCAGGGCGGGACAACGTCGACCGGGCCCGCTAGTATTGATATAAAATAAAAAATCGAAAATAATTACTGAATAGCAAACGAGAGTAATACCACGGGAAATTGCTAGTGTAGATATAAATATGTAGTTGGCAAAAGTTTCGTGTACTTTATACTATGCGTATCATATTACTGAAATGTCGTTAAAAACCTCGTACTGTTATTTAATAGTCTAAAATTATGATAAAACTTGGTATCTCTTTACAAGTAACTAGCTGACCCGTGCCCACTTCGTTTGGGCGATAATAGACATTATCAAGCTACAACTTTTCTCTAGAACTCAATCATATATCTCTCATCGTTCAGGCAGCGTTCGTAAGAAACGTTTTCGTTCGACCGTTTTTTCTCCGACTCCCCAGATATTACCCCCTACAACCTCACAAACTTTACCTCTTTATGATATTAGTGTAGATGATATAATTAGTTAATAGCTTCTGCCCGTGACTTCTTACGCGTGGAATGGTTATTTTACGCTAAGATGCAGCGGAAGCTCTGAAAAGGAAAAAATAAGGAAAAAATACCCCGAATTTGCAACATTCTTCATTGCTGATCCGCTCCTATGTGTCTTAGCGTGATGATATAGCCTATAACCTTCCCTGATAAATGAGCTATATAACACTGAAAGAATTTTCCAAATCGGACCAGTAGTTCCTGAGATTACCCCTTACAACGTCACAAACTCACAAACTTTACCTCTTTATAATATTAGTATAGATAACATTTTTTTTGTGATGATTATTTATGGACAAAATTATTGTTATTCTTTAGATAATAGATGTAATTATATATCATACGATGTAAATTTTCGACTTTAGCCTGATCCCTTGTTTTTACGTATACAATTGTTATATGTTAATTATCCTTTATTATGCTAAACAATTATATTTATAGTTGACATGAATGTAAATGGTTATCTTTTATATTTTGTAATTTGATTCTTATTTATAAATTAACTTTATGTATGGAATAATATTAGCTACGAATGAAAATAGTATTTAACCTAACGTAGAGTTTATTCGTGATTTGGGATTATTATGTCACTATTTAGTTTAGACGTGTATACTTACAGTCCCTGGCCAAATTATTAGACGCACCGTTGTTTTTTTTTTTTACAAAATACATGTTTGCCACGAAGTTTATAAACAGTTATGTTCTATTTAAAGGTTGAATAGTATTTATTTAATGAACTTTTATTCAGGAGATGAAATTGAATTGAAATTTGAATGAATTTATACATGAAAAGAGAAGTGACTAAAGTGGTGATTACAAACAAAACTCAGCTCTTAGAAAAGATTATTCATGTTTGGAATCATCATCCTCAAATGCAGAACACAGTACAGTCTTGTATTGATAGAATGCCGCGCAGAATTAAATCATAGCAGCCAAAGGTGGATCAACAAAATATTAACTTTTTGTTACATTTTCTTCATTTTTGTTCGAGAGTTATTAAATACATATTTTTTCTATAATGACGATGTTTTATTAGTTTTACAGATACTTACGTTATTAATAATATAGTAAATATACATTGTATCTAATAGTTTGAAAATAGCACCAGTGACAGAGAAGTTGAGGAGTAATAGGTTAGCATGGTATGGGCATGTCATGAGGAGAGATGAAAACCATGTAACTAGAAAAGTGTTGAGTATGTTTGTGGACGGATATATGAGTAGAGGAAGACCGAAAAAGGTATGGATGGACTGCGTGAAAAACGATATGTGCGTAAAAGGTGTGAATACTGAAATGACATTTGACAGGAGAGAGTGGAAAAAGAAAACATGTTGTGCCGACCCTACTTAAGTGGGATAAGGGTAATGATGATGATGATGATGATACATTGTATCTAATAATAATAATACCGCTAAATATCTATAGGCGTATTCTGGTAGCTGGGCTTGAGAACAATCCTCCCTTAGGTTTAGCGTGTTTATCATTTTAGATCTTATCGTTATTTTTAACATTTAACGAGGGAGATTGCAGTCGAACACTAAAACCTATATAGTTTTATTACAAAAAAATTAAATACATATTGAACTCTGGCTTTAAAAATGGGTCATATTAAATGCACCGCAGTCGCGGGCGAGCGCGGTGCATTTATTAGAAAACTTTTTAAAACCAAGTATTTAATACGTATTTAACTTTTTTGTAATAACACGGCTAAAGTATAAAAAGTGTGTATGTACTTTATATGTACACACGTTAGAAGTTATACTTCTTTGGAGTAACAAGATAAAAATATTTTTAAAAATTTTGTCTTTCGTCTTATTTTACGTTTGTTGAAAAAACGACACTAACAATAGAAAAAATGTATTTAATTACATTGAAACTAAGAAACAAAATGTCGTCTATAGCTAAATTCAGGGTCGGTTTTTCTTAACGCGCGTAAAAATTTACTCTCATCATTTTTCCCTAACGCGCCAAAAGAAGTATAACTTCAAAATGTGTTTACAAACGCTTCTAGTGCAAGAAATAAAATGTAGTAATTACTTTGTAAGTAGCTACTTTTCCACTTTCGTTAGGATTTAAAATGTAGACACATTTAGAATACACAGTCATTTCATTGTTAATATTTACTGCCTTACTGGATAGGTTAGTAATGAATGATTATTATATTTTATTTCAAGCGTCAAAGTAAATCATCATAAAGCTTTGGTGTGAATATAATGTAAAATAACAAAAGATCGTAAATTAGTACTTACTTATATAATAAATACTTATTCCCGGTTTCTGATATACTCGGTTAAACTACGAATAATTGAGTCGACAAAATGATCCATAAGATAAGCTGTGAAATGGCCCGTTGAGTTTTACTGACATTTATCGTATGATTGTGTGTTCAGAAACGCAATTTGGCAAGTTATCGAACCGATAACGCTATTGAACAGATAAACTACAGTTAAAGTACCTCAGAAACCGGGCATTACTCATTTTTGTATTTTATTTCAATTAAGGAATTTGATACTTTAGCTATATTTAACACAGCTTCAGGCAAATGTATAGAAATACAATTATATAATATTTTATTATGCTTAGTATGTACTATATATTTATACTTGTTATTATTATACATGTGTATACTTAACTAGATTCTGCTCGCGACTTCGTTTACGTATAAGGTAAAAATATTTTTAAACTAGCCTCTGCCCGCGACCTCGTTCGCGTGGAATAGTTACTTTGGGCTAACGCTAACACGCTGCGGAATCTCTCAAGAGGAAAAAAAAGGCCGGTTTTGAAACATTCTCCTTTGGTGCTCCGCTCTTATTGGTCTTAGCGCGATGATATAACCTTACTCGATAAATAAGCTATATAGAGCGACATCTATTAACGAAATTGCAAAACTTCGTACGCTTACAAACGATTCGGCCTCGAGTACAAGTAGACTTAAAAATGAAATTATAAATAACTAGCCTCTGCCCGCGACTTCGTCCGCGTGTAATAGTTACTTTGGGTTAACGCTAACACACAGCGGAAGCTCTCAAGGGGAAAAAATACCCCGATTTTCGAACGTTCTTCATTGCTGCTCCACTCCTATGGGTTTTAGCGTGATGATATATAGCCTATAACCTTCTCTTCCCCGATAAACACTGAGCTATATAACACTGAAAGAATTTTTCAAATCGGACCAGTAGTTCCTGAGATTACCCCCTACCATGTCACAAACTCACAAACTTTACCTCTTCATAATATTAGTATAGATAATACTTACGTTAACCACGATTTTGAAACATTCTTCATTTGTGCTCCGCTCCTATTGGTCTTAGCGTGATATATATCCTTCCTCGATAAATGAGCTATCTAACACTGAAATAATTTTTCACATCGGACCATTAGTTCCTGAGATTAGCGCCTATCAAATGAACAAACTCTTCAGCTTTATAATATTGGTATAGACTAATTACATTTTAATACTGGATTAAGTTATTAGATTTAATCACAGTGATTAACGGAATAAAATATTACTTTCCATAAAGTAGTAAGTAGCTCGTCCAATTCGTTTTCTTTAATGCCTAATTGCTAGTGAGCAGGTGAGAATTTGTGTGAATTTAATCACACAAAAGTCGGTCACTGCGCCACGAGGTCTATCATTCGAGTGTTAACCTCGAATACTGAATTGAGTTCGTACGCCGTGTTAATGTAAATCTCTCTACATAAATGAATTATATTCGGCTTCGAAGATTTAACTTAATAATCCGATCTGTATATACTGGCCGAAAGTTCAGACAGTAGCAATATTAATGGTGGATACTCTGCACTCGATTCTCCTCCTAAATCAATTTAAAAAATAGGTGCTTAATATTTTACCTCTACGCAATCTTCTACGCGTCTATGTTAAAGCACAGTGTCAATGACTGTCGGGTGAAGTGAAAGTGAACGTGGGAACAAAAGAAAAGGGTTTATTGTTCGTTTTATCATCGAAGGTTATTAACTCCGGGTCGCCCCTTGCAGCACCTAGGTTTATTACGTTTATGTTTATGCTTTTCAAAGTCTTAGAACAAACTTTAACTCAGGTTCTCTTTGTTGTTTATTAATATTTGTTTTGATATTATTGATGGTGTTTCCTTCGATCGGAAACCACCTGACATGCCAATCAAATGCGAGGTCAGCGACAGAAGTAGTAGCAAATTTTGTGATCGACTGGTTCGAGGATCGATGTCGGTGGTCGGCTCCGACGAATTGCGATGGTGCAAAATAGGTTATGGTGATACGAGAAGCGCGCGATTCCTTTAAGGCGCGACGAGCTTCGCCTATGATGTGTGCGATCGAACTGGGGCCGGTGATATACGCCGCCAGGAGCGACCAACAAATAAAAATGCTCCCGCCCTCGCTGACACAATTTTTCCTAATTGACTTTATGCGGCCGCAACAATTATTAATTTATATTTTAAATGTAACCATGAACTATAATATCTTAGAATATTGTAAGCGACTAACCTAACACCTGGTATATAAACAGAATAAAGTGTCTATTGTCTGTTCGCGTTTACACGATTAAACAATAAAACGGATTTTTACGAAACTTATTAGGAAGTGGAGGACTATCAGAATATTTTTAATTTATTTTAATTATTTGTGAAAACTTACAAATAACACTAATGAAATAACAAATAAGTAATATACAAAGACTAATTATAAATTATAGAAATAAAAAAAAGAAAAAGACAGCAGACATGAATACAACAAAAACATAATTATTACATACACAACGTTAGTATTAATGAAAAAGTCTCTAGACAAAGAAACATCTGTGCTATTTACTAAAAATCATTTTCTTAGAGGCCGTGCAGTAGACAGTACAGTCACTCTTGTTTTTGGACTGTACTGTACTTCCCATCAAGTGCAGTCATTTTGCCGAACTAATATATAAAGAAATAGAAAAAAACAGAGATTGTTTCAAGACACACGACAGAAACGACATTTTTGTATTAAAGTAAAAAAATAACAAAAAGCCACAATCCAAGTACTGATCGCGCGCGACGTTGCTAAACTTCGGTGATCGGACTAGTGTTTTCAAAATTCTACTCGACACAGTGCTTACCCCCACCAATTTTCGTGACACATAAAGGTTGCGGATCAGAATTTCAAAACCCTCAAATTCACTTAAAATTTTACTACGGATACATCACGTAAAATTTTACTCTTTTTATAGATAGCCCTTCTTCCTCCTTTATCAGACCATGTCACGTTTTCTTGGCATTCTTGTCATTCATGTCATGGCCATATGAAACTTTTGGTCGTTTAATTATTCCACTTAAATTGAACCTCGCAGCGACAAATAGGGGAATCAATCATTCCACGATAATAAAAGCTGGATACTTTATTTAGCTATACGGTTAAATATAGGGTAAGTCCGGTGGAGTTGGCCATACTTTTTTCATTGATCAATTTTTCATTGATTTTTTCAAAATAAAACTACGGTTGCTTCTAAATTTATTTTTATTCATAATTAAACTTTCAATATTTAACTTTGAGATGACCATCAACAATACCTGATATTCTAGAGAGTTCACATTCAAAATTATGTTTAAAAAAAAAACTAATCGGCTATCACTCCCAGGGTATCAGGGTGTGATGGCCATAAGATTACGGGAAAGATGGCCCGTACCTAATGTTTTGCTACTGAAGCCAGTCTTCATTTTCTTTTGATTCATAGTGATTATTATCTCCTCAACCAATGCAGTTATCGTCTTCTTTCAAAAATGAAAAAATCAAAATATCCTTTATTCAATTTAGGCCCTGAGAAGGCGCTTATGAAAGTCAAAGCTACTACCGGTTCGGAAAACAGCCCAGTCATCGAGTAGAACTGGCAAGAAACTCTGGTTTATCGTTTCATGTCATATATTTTTACAGTAACATAAATATTTACATTCGTTATTAGTGGATGCACAGAGAGGGGCGTCATTTCCAGACGTTACAATCGTTCACGTATTGATCCACCCTATAATAAATAGCCTTTAGATATTAAAACCCGCTTGACATGGTTCTTGAACTCACTATCAGGCAAATCGGTAATGTGTTTTGGGAAGTTTATTATAAAACCTAACACTATTACCTAAAAAACTGTTTTTGGATTTAGTGAGCCTGAAGTATGGAATGATCAATATGTTGCTGTTTCTAGTATTTAAATTATGCTGGTCTCTTACTAGATCCAACACATCTAAGTATTTGCGGACAAACATTAAATTATTAAGACTATATTGGGAGGGCAGAGTTAAGATACCGAATTCCTGAAACTTAGTCTTTAATGATTCGTGAGGCTTCATATTATAAATTGCTCGACCTGCTCGTTTTTGTAATAGGAATATGGTGTCCACCTTAGCTGCTGTCCCCCACTACAAAATACCAAAAGACATTAAGCTGTGGAAGTAAGCGAAGTAGACAACCCTAGCAGTGGTAATAATATCTGTTAGCTGGCGAACCTTTCTAACTGCGAATGCAGCAGAACTTAGTCTTCCCGCCAAATTTTTTA
Organism: Antheraea pernyi; assembly: GCA_015888305.1. Lineage (NCBI taxonomy): Eukaryota > Metazoa > Arthropoda > Insecta > Lepidoptera > Saturniidae > Antheraea > Antheraea pernyi. The sequence goes on along the minus strand of MU159363.1, from coordinate 47,251 downwards.
CGTGATGACCCCTTACATAGGACCTGACATAGGACCCCTTTGTTCTTCATCACTATCCGATTTGTTTGTTTGATCTGTTTTTTTACAATGTTTACCTATTGGTGTTCCTTCCGCAGTCAGGTTACAGTTTTTAAAAATTTTAACGGAGGAAAATACGTAATAAATACAAACATATATAGATTCATAGACTGCTAAAATCATAACCCTTACTTTTAGCTAAAAATATGTTATTGTGATGTCTACGCTATAATAATTTAAAATTTCATCAAAATCTATTTTGTACTTTTAAGTCAAATAGAGTAAGAAACGTCCATATATCATTATAAATATTCCCGTTTACAGTATTAATAAGATTCTCCGAACGTTAAGAGTGGTATTTATTCTTGCAAAAGAGACTTAGGAAGTAATAGAGTTGATACTCTACGTTTTTCACAGACAAGATCATCGGCGCTGTATAGACTGAAGGAAGGTCCGACTGTGCCTGCGCCGCAACCACAGAGCAGACCTCAGACGGGACTCGCGTGTGCCAGATGTGCCCCGTTGTCAAGAGTGAGTTTATAATAGTTATTTATACAGCTTTCTCAGTTCGCTAACTACCCATCTCGTGTTGAAAGTCTATCGACAAACACCATTTGGTGTGTTCCATCAGTTGCACTTGAAGTCCCGTCTAGATTTAACATCTTAGACTATGACGTCATTTATCATCAGATGAGGTTGTGATCAAACCCAGAAACCTATACGGTGTTATTACAAAAAAGTTAAATACGTATTGAATACTTGCTTTAAAAAGGTTTCGAATTAAATGCACCGCGCTCGCCCGATGCCAGTTCGCGTTATCCCTTTTCGCAATCCTAACCTAACGTAACCAAAGCTAGAGAAAATAGCAAGATGGCGAACATTCAGCGAGCGCGAGGCATTTAATTCGAAAACTTTTTAAAGCAAGTATTAAATACGTATTTATCTTTTCTGTAATATCACCGTTAAAGTATAAAAAGTTCTTTATTAAAACGTTTATCATCTCCATAGTGTATTCATCTCATTCTCGTAAAAATTAATCAGAATACTAAGTGTCACTTCTACCGCGTGTGAACTCACACTCGATTTTTTTTAAACAATTATTTTGGACTTCACAATTTTATTACTAAATTTAGGTAATCCTTAAAGGATTTAATTAAAAGATTATTAAAGTCTTCTTGAGGTCATATATGATGATGTACCCTAATGCATTCGTCACCTTGTAACCAAGGTGTCTCTTGCCATTTGTGTCGAATAAAATCTCGAATTAACATTTCGTTTTGTAATGTATACGGATTCTATAAATACTTAAACCTCGGAATAATAATTGTAATTTTACGAGTTAGTTAGAAATATATGGAATCGAATTCTATGTAATTAATATAGTGACAATATAGTTTTCGTTTCTGATTTGTGAAACAAACAATTTAGTTATAAATATATATTTTTTTCTCGAACTGAATACGCTATTGACCTGGCAGGGTCTTCACAGCTTCACCGGACTACTAAGGTTGGCGCTTAAAGCACTCAACCGATTTGGTTTTTAGGTAACATACACAAGGGCGCACGCGCACCTCGGCTTGGGCTGTTACCTGGAAAAAGTCGCGTCTGACCTAGCTAACTATTCTAAGCTATTCATACATATATACATTTGTGAACCATACAATCGAAATTGCATGATTCACAAATGAATACGTGTATATCGGAATGAAACGAACTAAAACTATTCGATTCCGTTCGTTGAGGGAAGAAAACAAAACCCTCCCACCATGTGTATATGTATGTGCACGTGTGTGAGAGAGATGATCTCATATGTGTGTTCAAGTGATGTAGGTGAGTCACTGTATCGCGATTATAAATATTATGGTGGACGCTATTTGTACTGCTATTGAACACTACTACGTCTAGCTGCAACAAAAAGCGAATGAATTAATCAATATATTGTATATATATATATATATATATATAATTAATATAAATATAATCTATATTATATTAGTTATAAACTAAATTCTACCCTCCACCGCGTGACATTTTATGTAAAAAACAGCGATTAATAAATTCATCGGAATGTATTAAGTCTATTTACTTATCTACTTGTCTCTCGTACTTAAGTCGCGTCGTTATTAAAATTACAATAACTTTTGCCAGCCCAAACCGATTTTAATGAAACAAAGGCTAAATGTTACTCGAAGATATTATTATTATTATTTATCAGACAACAAGGGTCCAAACAACAATAAGCAACAACAAAACAAGAATAAAGTATATACAAATACATAGGTAGTAAATTTAAAAATAAAATTAAAATTAAGTAACTATATTTATGTGTTTAGATATAAGCTTTATGATTTACTTGAAGAGGTTTTATCATGAACACAGTATTTTAGCAGTGATGCGTGTCCTAGCGAACAGGCAGTCATTTCTGATATATGATTGAAATGTATTTTATTACATATTCCTAGGCACCTGCAACAATTTTTTTATAAAAATCAGAATAGTGTAAACACGTTTGATTTACATTATTATTATATGTATGTATAGATCAGGGATGTAACGGCGATAAATTTATCGGGACCGAAGGCGGAGTCGGAGTTTTTAAATTTGATTTATCGGAGACGGAACCGGATGCGGAGACAGGGTCAAAACTGGTGGCAAGAGAGAGACTTTTTATTTAAGGTCAAATAAAACATTAATCAGTCAAATATTTTTCATTTTAATTTTTTGAATATAAAACACAAACACATTGAAAAGAAATCGCCATGTTTCCAAATAAACAAGAAATTAAATCAAATGAATCGACTCCAAAAGTAGTAGTAGTATTATACTTCACGAACAAAAGCTTTGAAGCTATGTCTCCGTTCAATCTATTTCTTAACGAGTAAAGAAATCGCCATGTTTCCAAATAAACAAGAAATTAAATCAAATGAATCGACTCCAAAAGTAGTAGTAGTATTATACTTCACGAACAAAAGCTTTGAAGCTATGTCTCCGTTCAATCTATTTCTTAACGAGTCGTAGATTAGGCCAGCGCCACTAAAAAGTTGTTCGCTCGCTACCGAGCCTGGTGGACACTACGAACAAAAGCTTTGAAGCTATGTCTCCGTTCAATCTATTTCTTAACGAGTCGTAGATTAGGCCAGCGCCACTAAAAAGTTGTTCGCTCGCTACCGAGCCTGGTGGACACTATGTTATGCTATGTTATGCTGCGACCTCCGATCAAAACCTCCGATTTAAAAGTGTCGGAGCCGAAGTCGGAACCGAAGGTGTAATAATAATCGCAAATTCCGACTTAACGGAGTCGGGGTCGAAGCTCCGTGACATCCCTGGTATAGATTACAGACACATAGTTCATCTCAAGTGATTTAGAAGATTGAACTCTGGAATTTCTCGATTGATAGCATATACGAATTGTCACTGAATGCTCTGAAGAATATATAAAAACAAGAACGATTTTCATTATATTATGTGCACGGGAATTATATAAATCTAACTTAGATAACCTATAAATCCTAATCCTATCCTTTTCAGTATTTTGCTACATAACCGATCATTATGAAAAAGAATACTGTTCCCGTGTGGATAGGTCATTGATAACTACATAAAAGCGAGCGACTCGACAACATAAGGTACTTGGTAATAAATCGACAGATCGTTCTTCTATAAATAACTAAACAAGAAGAGATAATTTGCACGTATTCTGTGTTTAGAAATATATTTTGATAATATTAAGAAAACCAGTTGAGGGTTAAATGTATTGCGAAATACCATAAACTGTTATCCTTGGCTTGATTGATTTAGCATTATGTTAAATCAAATCGTTCAAATTATATAATCAACTAATGTATATAAAAGGACAGAACGGAAGATTAAGAAACGATGACCTTTCCGTATTCTATATAGAATATTATACAGTTTAGGAACACTCAAGGTACATAAATTTGATTCATCGAAATGGCGACGTAAAATGTCTATATTATCATATGAATTTAATTGAATAGTTAAATAATTGAACGTAGATTAGAAGTGATTATAGGGTAATTTTAATACATTTCGCTGCGCTACGTAGTTAACAAATTATTGAACACATCATTATTATGCTGTTCATTATATATTTTCCGTTATTATTCGTGACAATAAAAAAAGATCAGAAGCGTTTTTAAATGAAAAAAGCAGTAACTAATAAAAATGGAAACGTTTTAAGTCACTTTCAAAAGTAGATTGTAACAACGACTGTTATAGAATAACAGAACAGCGTTTATTAATTCACCAAATATGGCCGTTATAATAATATATAACGCTGATATTTGAAGGTGGTTGTTGTTGTTTATAGGATCTATGGTAAAATAATGCAAATGAGTAGTATTCGATGCTTTGTAACGTTATAAAAGTAAGCAATTATGCTTATTTTAGTAAGACGTATTAAATGATCTACAAACTTTTTTTTTATGTCATAGCAGGCAAACGAAAACGTGGGTCACCTGATGTTAAGTGATCACCACCGTCCGTAGACACTGACAACACCAGATAGATTACAGACACATAGTTCATCTCAAGTGATTTAGAAGATTGAACTCTGGAATTTCTCGATTGATAGCATATACGAATTGTCACTGAATGCTCTGAAGAATATATAAAAACAAGAACGATTTTCATTATATTATGTGCACGGGAATTATATAAATCTAACTTAGATAACCTATAAATCCTAATCCTATCCTTTTCAGTATTTTGCTACATAACCGATCATTATGAAAAAGAATACTGTTCCCGTGTGGATAGGTCATTGATAACTACATAAAAGCGAGCGACTCGACAACATAAGGTACTTGGTAATAAATCGACAGATCGTTCTTCTATAAATAACTAAACAAGAAGAGATAATTTGCACGTATTCTGTGTTTAGAAATATATTTTGATTTTTATAAAAATCAGAATAGTGTAAACACGTTTGATTTACATTATTATTATATGTATGTATAGATCAGGGATGTAACGGCGATAAATTTATCGGGACCGAAGGCGGAGTCGGAGTTTTTAAATTTGATTTATCGGAGACGGAACCGGATGCGGAGACAGGGTCAAAACTGGTGGCAAGAGAGAGACTTTTTATTTAAGGTCAAATAAAACATTACAGTACGCGGCCTCCCCTTAGAAACAGACCCAACCGAGATTATGGAAGCCCTGTGTGTGAGGGGACACACAACGGAGTATGTCCGGCCGATCAAAGGACGCGGGGGTAGACCCGGGTGCATATACCACGCCGTCCTCGAAGTCGGAACCGAAGGTGTAATAATAATCGCAAATTCCGACTTAACGGAGTCGGGGTCGAAGCTCCGTGACATCCCTGGTATAGATTACAGACACATAGTTCATCTCAAGTGATTTAGAAGATTGAACTCTGGAATTTCTCGATTGATAGCATATACGAATTGTCACTGAATGCTCTGAAGAATATATAAAAACAAGAACGATTTTCATTATATTATGTGCACGGGAATTATATAAATCTAACTTAGATAACCTATAAATCCTAACTAATATTATAAATGCACAAGGGAGTTTGTTTACGTTTTCAGTCTTTTGCTACATAACCGATCATTATGAAAAAGAATACTGTTCCCGTGTGGATAGGTCATTGATAACTACATAAAAGCGAGCGACTCGACAACATAAGGTACTTGGTAATAAATCGACAGATCGTTCTTCTATAAATAACTAAACAAGAAGAGATAATTTGCACGTATTCTGTGTTTAGAAATATATTTTGATAATATTAAGAAAACCAGTTGAGGGTTAAATGTATTGCGAAATACCATAAACTGTTATCCTTGGCTTGATTGATTTAGCATTATGTAAAGTCAAATCGGTCAAATTATATAATCAACTAATGTATATAAAAGGACAGAACGGAAGATTAAGAAACGATGACCTTTCCGTATTCTATATAGAATATTATACAGTTTAGGAACACTCAAGGTACATAAATTTGATTCATCGAAATGGCGACGTAAAATGTCTATATTATCATATGAATTTAATTGAATAGTTAAATAATTGAACGTAGATTAGAAGTGATTATAGGGTAATTTTAATACATTTCGCTGCGCTACGTAGTTAACAAATTATTGAACACATCATTATTATGCTGTTCATTATATATTTTCCGTTATTATTCGTGACAATAAAAAAAGATCAGAAGCGTTTTTAAATGAAAAAAGCAGTAACTAATAAAAATGGAAACGTTTTAAGTCACTTTCAAAAGTAGATTGTAACAACGACTGTTATAGAATAACAGAACAGCGTTTATTAATTCACCAAATATGGCCGTTATAATAATATATAACGCTGATATTTGAAGGTGGTTGTTGTTGTTTATAGGATCTATGGTAAAATAATGCAAATGAGTAGTATTCGATGCTTTGTAACGTTATAAAAGTAAGCAATTATGCTTATTTTAGTAAGACGTATTAAATGATCTACAAACTTTTTTTTTATGTCATAGCAGGCAAACGAAAACGTGGGTCACCTGATGTTAAGTGATCACCACCGTCCGTAGACACTGACAACACCAGGGGAGTCGAAAATGTGTTGTCAACCTGTGTTTAAGGGGAGGGGGAGTGGGGAAGGGGCGACGGAGAGGGGAGGTGGGTTATCCGGCGCTCTCACTGACCGAACGAAACGCAACAATGCAAGCATTGTTATTTCACGTGGGGGGCGAACCGACCCATTCATTTTGAAACCAATAATAACTTCAGCGAGGCTCTACCACCTACAGAAATAAACAATACGATTAAATATATAGTACAATAAAAATTAAAAAAGAAATGATTATCAGTTATATACCTGGAAAGGAAAATTATTTTTCAGAGCTATTAATCGATGTCTACTGGGGCTTTCACTTTAGTTTGGGACTACATTTAAATTTTATTATATTAAAATTGGATCACAAAATACATCTTAATCTAAAGTAAACCTGCTCATCTTAGTACAGTTCGTAGAAAAGTCAAAATATGGTGCAAATGTTGATTTCCAGAGAATGCATGTAAGCTGTCATGGTATTAGCTTTACGTGGCTCTCTCAGTGGAGCAACCAAACTCTTTAATATATTCCCAATTATAATATTTCATAAGTTTTATACAAAACATCGTACAATATTACGGGCAGACTATATATAATCTTTAATTGGGTAACGTTATTTGGCTGGTTCTAGAAAATACGAAAAAAAAACTAAATATCGTATATAATAGATTGTAGGAAACATATAATTCGATTTGAACCTATTAAGGTCATTTTAAATTGATGATATTAATCGGTTGACTTCTTGACCTAGAACTGTGAAGAATGATATGAAATTACGCAGATTTTTAAATAATTTTAACTCGGATTCATCGGTACAGGAAGCCGATTATCATATTATGTAAATATTCGGTTTGTTACGTAATTTTAACTTCCTGTTTTTTTGCTACTTTACTAACCTTAAACTTTTTCAATTTTAAAATTGAATTGAAATCTATCCGAATAAAAAAATCGTTGGCAATTGAAGGGGTTCGAACTTGCGTACATTGAATAGACATTCGACTGGTCAAGGGCCTATTGCAAGGCGTAAACCTTTTCTCGATTACGCCATTCATTGTCTTATGGCAGACTTCTACAGTATCTACTGACAAAATTTGGAATGTCGAAACGACTATGGCCCAGTCAATCGACTCTGGTTCAAAATCTTGTGACTAAACCGGAGCTTTCGTTGAAGGAAAATATCGTGAGAAAACTATAGTATGATGGCATCGTCTTTCTAAGTCTTTTTGGCCAGCTACCATGCGATAACACATCTGTACAAATCTTTAAGCATCTGCTTCACAAATGACCCAGATTTAGTACGAAGAAACTAGGGCATATAATGCTTTGTGGCAATCTTCGTCTTTCTATTCGATGTTTTTGGGCTTGATGGAGGAGTCTGCTATCAAACCGTTCCATAATATTCTCGAGCATTTGATCATTAATCTCAAGGCATTTAACGGACTTTGAAATTACCACGTCTGACATGACAAGTCTTTGTAACTTATATGATGCTCATGCAACGGGTCAATGGAAAGAGAAGTTAATAGTATCGAATCGCGATCACCCCTCTCTCCCTTTATATTGCTAATTCCCAATATCTTGAATGTGATTGAACAAATGGAAAATTCGTCGCCAAACACTTGTTGGTGTGTTCCGGTAGCTGCAATTGAAAGCCAGTCCTCTCTACGTATAGCGTGTATACAGCCTTAGAGCACCTCGTTATTTAACATTGGATGAGATTATGGTCACACGCTAAAACCAATCCTTAGTGTACGACCAAAGTGGACGCTACAATCGAGTGTCGAGCGTGTTTTTGAAGTAAAACTTCTTTAGGCGAAGGCAACTGGACGACAATGCAACGGAAGTCCGTTACGGCAATATGTGTCTGTACCTTCCGGTTTTTAAATATTTCCGATTTTGTCAATAAATAGTTTATAAACAAATCAATAAAAAATATTAAATTGAATAATAATAAAAATAAATAGAATTATGTATATATGGACGCGCGACCGTGCTGCCATCTAGTTTCAATGTAAGTAAGTAACAAATTAACTCAAAGCTTCATTATCTATAGTACCATCTATCAGCTACTCTTATAAATCTTCTTATTAAAGAAGTTTCACTTCAATCGCGTTTTTTCTCGAACTGACTACGCTATTAGTCTAGTGAATCCTTTGCAGCTTCACCGGACTACTATAAGTATACGTATCTTATTTTTTATATGTGTGTTATAAATATTAGGGAAGAAACCGTATAAAAATCTGAGGTGTAGTTTATAAGAGAAAAGGAACACACAGACAGACACGAAGAGCAACTTTTGTTTTACAATATTTATAGATTAGATCAGTGAATCTTCTTTCTTAAATTCAATAGTTAAATAATCTTTATGAATCAGTTTCTATACGTACAGAAGTTTGTTCAATGTTTTACTATATACATAATAGTTTATGTATCAATTTTCTTATCTATTGTACTATATCATATTCGTTTCCGTACAAAAGAGACCTTTGTACCTAAAGCGTTTCATTGTTTTGCGACTTAACTCTTTTGTGTGTGGACGGACGATCGCACCGTTTTGCTTTTGTGTGAATTTTAAACCTATAAAATGTGTCGCATTTACTTTGGCGCGCATACTACGTGTTTTTTTTTAAAGTAAACAACAGAAAAATGTTGTTATATTCACTATAGTGGGCCAAAAATTCGACTTTTTTTTAAACTTTATACTCTGAAAAATAGGTCGATGACTGGTTTGTTTTCCGAACCGGTGGTAGTTATGACGTTCATAAGTGCCTTCTTAGGGCCTAAATTGAATAAAGTGTTTTTGATTTTGATTGAAAACAGGGACATCAATGTGAAAATAGCAAATCCACTGTTAAAACACAGTAGGGTTGGCACCAATGCTAGGTTCTCTTAACTTATAAAATATATAAATAACTTTTGAAGAGGTGTAGCGTGACGTCAGACAGACAGTAAATACTACTGTACTTCTCACCATTTATTTTTGTCACCTTGATCTTTTAGGAATCCTGTTTACGTTTTAAATAATAACAACATCATTTTGTATGACTTTAAAGCAGAATAGTTTTTGTTTGCTCTATTTATATCAAAGAAATATACGCAGCAGAATAATTGTAATTTCCTGTACATCTTATACTATACTAATATTTAGAGTTATATTATAAAGCTGAAGAGTTTGTATTGCTGGAACGCGCTAATCTCTGGAAATAATGGTCCGATTTGAAAAAAAAAACCAGTGTTAGTCCGTTAGATGGACACTGGCATGTCCGTCGCCGCGGGCAGTTAAACTGCACAGGCCCTTGTGGTGGCGGTGCATTGCGCCGATGCGACTCCCACAGTTCGTCAGGGGGGTCTAACAGCAACTCTCCCTTGAGGTTCTACCGTCTTAACCTCTCAGGCCGCAGTTGGGGTCCCTTAGGAGAGGACAATACCTTTCGGGGGAGCAGACGTACTGTCGAATAGACAGTCTCTGCTCCCCCGGCTAAAGGTGTAAGAAGGTGCTATGGGGTTTTAATACGTACGACTCGGGCATATCCATCCTCTGCTGCCCGGCTGGGTGGATATCCGTTAGGAATTTCCCAATGGAGAAAAAGTGTTAGATAGCTCATTTATCGAAGAAGTCTGTAGGCTATATGTTATCACGCTAAGACCAATAGAAGCGGAGCACCAAGGAAGAATGTTTCAAAATCGAGAGCATCCGCTGCGTGTTAGCGTTAGCTCAAAGTATTACACGCGGACGAAATCGCGAGCAGAAGCTAGTAATATTATAACGGTGAATGTGAGCTGGTTTTTTATTACGTTTCCAAGTTTTAACTACTTAACCGATCATCGTGAAGTTTTACATACACGTTGTCAGTGTAACAGAAACGGACATAGAGTACTTTATATTCAGAAAAAAAAGGTTCAGGTCCCTAGGAACATAACAAATTTATACTAACGCAAGCGAAGACGCGAGCAAAAGCTAGTAGAAAGGTAATTGGAAGTGGCTGTTGTTTTTCCGTGCTAACCTACGAAATACGAGTTACTGCCAGATCTTTGAGTGTTATCTTTTATATTGAGAATTATCTAGACTTCTCCATAAGGTAGTATTAATTACATTTCAAGGAATTGTAAATATTAAACGGTAATGAAAAGATTGCAACTAAAAAAATAAAAGAGACTACAAATAATCTAAATAAAATGCGTAAAGACATAATTTGAGAGCAACGATTAGATTTGGTTAATTTTATCACAACGAACATGGAACTACAATGAAAATGGAACTACATCGAACAAAGGGGCTGAATACGGGACTGTTAAGTAAAAAGTCGAACACCTGACAACACTAATAACAGATGTATCCGTAATGTAGCATTATATGCTATGTAGCTGACGAATCTTAAACAAGCCTTACAGATATTCAGTCACAAATAATGATTACAAATATAAGTCGTCACTTAAATTATCAATGTAAACTAGCTATATTCATAAGTTATTTGGTAGTTTTTCCTACTATGCGTCATTGACCTTGACCTTTGGATTGTGTAATAAGAAACGTATATTTTGTCTCCAGTTATATTACATCTTTATGAAAGGTGTATATCTAGATGGACGTGTGGTGTAACTAGAATGGATAAGATTAAGAAAGCGTAAAGAAAAGTTTAAAAATAGCATATGTAACAAAGAAGGTGATAAGTAACTGGTTATCATGGTACGGGTATATTATGAAAAGAGATAAAAGTCATGTAACTAGAAAAGTTTCTAAATATGAAGATAGATGGATATGGGAGTAAAGGAAGATCGAAAAAGGTATGGATAGATTGTGTGGAAAACAATATATATATAAACTATTTCAATATTGAGATGACATCTGACAAGGGGAAATTGGAAAGGAAAACATGTTGTGCCGACCCTACTTAGGTAAGATAAAGGTGAGGGGATGATAATGCAAACTTACCTTAAACAATAGTCCATTCCTCTTGGACCTCTGTTATGTTGAAGTGGTAGCGTGTTTATGTCCGACTAGATTACTACTTACTTATTGGGTCCTCCCTGCCTCCTTCCTCGGAGGGTGATCAGGGTACTGGTCGAGGTTGTCGACCTGCCTACTGCAGTGAACTCTACGCAGCATATTATTATGTGCCGGTAATTGAGTTGCACTCTCTTGGTTAGCCGTTCCATGGCAGTGATTTGTGAGGCAGGCACCTTATTGGTGTCCGGGTTGCGTTGCATGAGTAACCTCGCTATCTTATAGAGGAGCACCTCAAGGCTACTTAGGCTCGCCTGTTCTGCGTGGTAGTCTCCGCTGAAGCTGTAACAGCCTGTCAGGCCGACAGAGTAGACAGTTCGATAAAAAATATCTGATAGTCTCCTGTTGCAGCGGCCCATCTTTTAGACTCGATTACTAACACACTATGCCATGGAGATGAAGCCTATTACAGTCAGTCCTATTATGGGTATAACATTGACACGACATAAGGATAAATAAATGCCAATTTTAGGTTATTTTAATATTCCAACTTGCTTTTGTATTAAACTATTGACTTTATTATGCGTAAGCTCGAACTTACGGTGGCCAAAAAGATGGACGCTGAGTATACTATGGCTTGTAGAGTTTTGGGATCAGGAATCTATATCGGTAAGACAACAGCAACTGTCGCGATGGATTGTTGATCTATCGTTTAAGTCACCTTTATTGGTTTGCAATATACTTACCATCGAGTGTTATGGCGTCTGTTTGTAATCATACAAGTACAAAGCAGCGAAGCTAGCTAGCTAGGATAGCATGTTAGTACACAGCGTTGGTCAACGTTCCTTCGAACCCTTGCTAATCGAGCTTTTGGTTTTTTTTTATATCATAATTGGCAAACGAATAGGTGGGTCACCTGATATTAAGCGATTGCCACCCAGTGTTTGGAGGAGGGGGAGAGTGGAAAGGGGGAGGGGAGGTAGGTTATCAGGCGCTCCCACTGACCGAACGAAACGCAACAATGCAAGCACTGTTACTTCACGTCGGTTTTCTGTGAGACGGTGATACTATCCCGGGCGAGCCGACCCATTCATGCTGAAACCAGTAATAGCTTCAGCGTGGCTCTATTACCTATAAAATTGTAAAAATTGGTAAAAGGAAACCACTGTGATGAAACTATTTGGCTAGCTACCATCCTCCAAGCACATATTGATGTTTTCCGGCCTCTACACTTGAGAACCAGTCTACTACATCTTGGATCATATCGTTATAAGATTGTGGTCGAAACTAAAAAGTAAAAAAAAAAAATTGCGCTAACCGATGCTAAAGCGAAACATATATGCAAAATTAAAGAAATAACCTCGGCAGTATCTGTGGCCGTAACAAAGTAGCGTCATTAACATGTGTACTTCGAGCCTTACGGTATTTCCAACGTCGCGCATGCTTTGCCTAATAATTACTATTTGATTTCATGTATACCTATTAATTCCTCAGGTTATACAGTATGTTTGGAGGTTAACGTTTTTCATAGAATCGATTATTTGTAAGGTTATTAAAGTTATATAAGGTTACTATTATATATTATATTAACAAACATCTTTTTGCTCTGTCCTTCGATTATCTCCTTCGATTATCTTAGAGTTCAAATAGATCGTATATCTCATAGGTTTCTTTTTTGCCAGTCACGTAGAGATTTGTTTGCATATATCCATATGTTAACTGGAAGTCCATTAGGTATACACACAAAACAATACGAAATTGAATCTTAACAGCTTTACGCGGGAAAACACATAAATCGGAGCCAGTATCGATCAAGAATTGTATTTTCGAGTAGCGGTCTGTCACGAATAGACGGCCTGTTGATGATGATGGGCAGTCGACACAAAAAAATACTAAGACTAAAAGAGCGTGAAGTCGCCCACAAGTTCCATCAAACCGATTTGCATTTTTTTTTTCGAATTGACTACGCTATTGACCATGCAAGGTCTTAACAGCTTCACCGGACTACCCGATTTGCAATATTGTAAAAGCCGGGTAAGTATTAGAAAATTGAAAAAATATATTTTTTTACATGCATTTTGAATGGTAAAATTTCTAAATTGAAATTGTAAAAACTTAAAATTAATATTAAGAGCTCAAACTTGGTGACATTTTTCCAGATAATGGTGGAGCCCCATTTCGCGGGGCTCGGACAGGGAATTGCTGGGGTGGCGGCGGAGCTCGGCCGGTTGCTCCTCAATATAGGGGGGCCGAGTGCCGGGCACCGCCGTCTCTACATGGGAGTCGTGCGGGCGATGGCCGCCTACGGGGAATCCGGTGTAGAGCGCAGTGCATGATGGCATTGAGGATAATCCGGGCGTAACGCACGGTGTCCTCGGCGGCGGCCTTCACGCTCGCTAATTCCCTACCCTGCGAGCTGGAGGCAGTGTCACGATTATTATATACGATAATTCAATATTAAAATTCTTTTATCATGAAATAACTCTCATCTGGTTCTTAAGATATGAAACATTTAGCTGACACTATGATACTAAGCCTTTGAGTGCAAACTCGATGTTTCTAACTATTATCTATTCTAAGATTCAGTTATCATAAATACTGTCTTCATCAAACTTTAAAAAGTTGAAACCTTGCTCCTACACTGGGAGACTAAACATCTAAGCGCAAACTTGATGTTTCTAGCTATTATCTAGACTATGATCTAGTTACCACAATACTACTCCTCATGAGAATGTTGAGATAATATACCTTGATCGGGCACTAAGGGTTAAATATTTAAGCACAAATTCGATGTTTCTGTCTATTACGTATATTATATATATTTAGATTTAGTTATACTGTTCTCGACGTAGTACGACCTTGTGAGACTATAATTTATTTTGGTACTATCGCATCATATATAACAAAAAGTAGAACGTCAATAATAAGAAAATATTGTAATGTTTTTTATACAAGTATCAAAGTCGTTTCAAGTGCGCTATAATTCCCAAGCTTATCAGTTGTCGTGTCTGTGTGCGTGAGCTATGCGCGTCTAGTAGGACTCGATGCCAAAATTGAACCATGAAAAATTGAGAGCGCGTCCTTACAGAACATAATTGTGACTGATCAAACAACTTTATTCCCACAAACGGGCACCCCAAGAATATATATATGTAAGACAAGGATTTGCTCTTCACCCCTATAGTATCCCTGTCGGTGTTTGCAACATTACATGTTGATCGGTGGAGAAGTTAAGACGTGAAAGCGTAACAAACAAATAATCATATATCCATTTATAATATTTTAAGCAAGGATACTATATATCTTTACGCTTCTCCACGAAACTTAGTAGTAGTGATAAAGTTTTATAAGACGTAACTTAAAATGGTGAAATAAGTAATGAGAAAATTAGATTAAAAGAAATAATATAGTTTTATGCAATCCTAATGTTATATAAACGCCAATGTGAGTTTGTTTATTTGATACTTTTTTTTTATTGTAGCATGGCAAAATGACTGCACTGTGCCTGATGGTAAGCTCAGTACAATCCAAAAACAATGGCGACCACCGAGTGACACACTATCCATCGCCGGCCGCCGTTGGCATGCCGGCCTGCGAAGAGCTGTATATGCACATGCTGATCCCGAAACGCGACCCGCAGAAGCGAGTGACTATGACGGGCTTTTTCGCCATATACATGGTGGTTGCGACCCTGTCAGGCTGTAAAACCCTACCACCCCGCTATCGCCATTGCCTCGTTCGTTATTCAGCATAAACGCGCAGGTGAGGTTCGCTTGAGCGTCTCAAGTCTTAGATGTTATTCGACACCCCTACAACCCCAAACTCCTTTCACGGCTTAAATCCTCAAACGATCGTCATACAATCACGCGAGCGAAGTCGCAGGTAAAAGCTAGTTAACGACAGTATATTTTCACGTATATATGGTTCAGTATGAAGTTGTTATGATAATTATGAGATTGTTAAGTCTGCGGTACCCTCCCACGTGTAATCGTTCGACGACCTTCGGTTTAAAATAGCTGTAAATTCTCCATAAGAAACAAACCGCGACGCGATGACGTCGCTTCCGAACTATTTTTGCATTACGAAGAGTGTGTAGTGTTAATACGGTTGTTTTTATTTTATTTTGGCGAATTCTTATCCACTGTACCGTTCATTCAAGGAGGTTTATATCCCATCTGTATACTTGATATAATTATTTAATCTATGATTGTTATTAGATTTAGCTTATTTTGAAATATAACTATCTGATAACCACCCGCTGCGCTGGTCATTAAATAAACTTTTAATTGAAAAAAGAGTTAAGAAGAATCTAAAAAGAAGTAGTAGCCTATTCTACCTTTTATCTAAAAATGAACTACTAATTCGTAGTTATATAGTAGTATAATAGTAGTTAAGTAACTACTACTAAAAAAGCTCAGATAGGTCGCGAATTGCATGTATCAGGCAACAGCCCAAGCGGAGGTGTGCCGTGCACCCTTGAGCTAGTTGTCAAAATAAAATCGGCTGAGTGCCTTAAGCGCTCGCCTTAGTAGCCCGGTGAAGCTGTTAAGACCTTGCTGGGTCAATAGCGTAGTCAGTTCGAGAAAAAAAAAATTACACTGGACAAAACATTTTTGATAAATTCTTCTCGGACAAAGTCGTGGGTAAGAACTCCTCTGTAATAATAATTTTGATAAATATTTTATTTTACAGGTTTTCAGACATGGCGATAAGACTCCTATAAAACCTTACATTGAACTTGTTAAATACAAGACTATTTTAAACAATCTCACGGAACCATATGGATTCGGGCAACTTACTCCGGTAAATGTCTCTAATCTTTATATTAAAACTTCCAATATTTGGTACTGCAAAGAGAAATAAAAAATTAAGATATCTTTAACTCCTCGGCTGATTTTTTGAGACCCAAATCTGGAAATGGCGGATCGTGTTTTTAATTATTTTTTTTTAGTTTTAAATTTATCATGGTATAGTAAAGAAAAATGTACAAATCAAAAATATTTTACATAAAACATGATTTTGCAATACGTATAACCTCTTATTTTTCAAGGTTTTGTAATGAATGAGGTCTTTTTAGGCTTATGCTGCCAAGAGTTTGTTGACCTGTGGCTCATGAGGTTTACATTCGTTTATATGGAGCTTAACCCCTTCTTGGTTTTTGTACAGTCCAGGAGTTAATAGGGTGGGGGTGAAATCGCACGACTCGCTAAATGTTATTTTTTCCTCCAGCATTAACAATGTCCATATTTGTGAATGAACGAATGAAATAATGAATATTTTATTACACTTTTTAGTTTGTACATTGGCGAGCTTAACGCCGCGGTATTGTGATCAAAAATAAGTTATTGTGAGCAGTGAAAATGAGAGAGGAGTTAAAATAATTAATAAAATAAAACAATATAGTACTAAAATGAACTAAACATTCAAGTATAATTAAAAATACATAAATAATGTTGTATATTTGCGTTAGTCGCGCGTTTCATATTTGCAAACGGCTTCGAAAATTCTAGAAAACCACTTTGGATTTACAAGCCTCTTTCGAACGTATTGTAATCATCATCATCACTTACAGACCTCTGTAGATAGGTGCTAGAACCTTATGTACCTATTCGTCTATGTGATACGCAAGGGATTATTCTTTAAACATCCAATCAAACTAGAAAACTTGCGACAAAAAAGCTGTATGTATCATTCGAAGTCCGAACCTTAGCGTGTTAAAACGATTTTATTTACTAAATTCCTGATTACTATTTCAAATTGGTAACAATATCAGCTGACGATGAAGGACAACATTGTGAGAAAAACACAAAGTATGATAAATGTTTTTAAATTATCCTCATATGTGTAGAAAAAATATAGAACTGTATACTTCTTGGGCTGACATGGTTATTATGCCCATAAATTTTCTTGGGAAGAGACCTTTGGCCAACCTTTGGGTTTTCTATTGGCCAATGCCATGCGCAGTAAAGAATAATGTTACGGCAGTAAGTTAATACAATGCCTTTGACGCCAGAAGAAATTTATGTTGTAAACAATAATAAAATAGACCTACTATAATATAATTGAACTATAGTCACACTTACTTACACCTTACAACGTTGTAGTCGCTGTAGCCTTGAACATAGCTTCTTTTTTTCTCTTAGTATTCGCCCCGATGTTAAAAATAGAACTGTAATCGGACGCACCGTGACGCGCTGTATATATCTTTTAATAAAGAATGGTGGAAAACTCTGGATGCATGAAATCATTATCCGAACGATTTGAGAACGTTTGACGAGGTCTATTTTTAGGAGACCATGGCATCCCGTTCTCACTGTTGATGAGTTATTGTTTATTTGTATTGAGTTTACATACAGAGTGTAACAATACTAACAAATTTTTAGGCTGGGAAGAGAAAAAGTTATGTGCTTGGAGAGTTCATCAAAAACAGATACGCTCCTCTTCTCTCTCCAAGCTTCGATCCAGCGGAGGTATCCGTCCGTTCCACCTTTATATCCCGGACAATCTTCACTGCCTTAAATGCTATAGCTGCAATGTATAACGTGCCTCAGCCTGACTGGATAAAGCTAATGGACTGGACTCCGCTACCTTATTCCACAGTCGTACCGAAGTATGATTTCGTAAGTAATTTGTTTGTGCTACAGGCAATCCTTTTCAAATATATTTAACCTTTTAAATTACATTTATTGTATGTACAGGTGTATGATTATATGTACAGAAACGTAGAAAAAACAAAAATATACGTTGTGTTACAAAATACGTATAGTCGATGCGGTCAGGGACGCCAATTAACACTATAGGTATATTGTAACTATTTATCCGGGCTGTGCTTCGCCTTACCTAACTCACTTGGCGTACTGGAAACTCGCGCGAATGTTAAGTCAGACTTCAGTACTCCGATGCCACCTCTCTACAAAGGCCCCGGGCTGCCTCCCGCGTTCGATAGCATAGATAAGGCAGAATGTCTCGCGGTGAGTTTAGAAAAACAGTGTTCGCCAAACACCGATAACACTGACCCTATCCATATCGGATCGATCGAATCGTCGGTAGAGCATGCACTCGCGTTCCCTCCCGTGGATGCCCTAACCCCGGTAACTTACGATGAAGTTTCGGCCGCCATCAATCGTTTTAAGCTTAGGAAGTCCCCAGGTCCCGATGGGATCAGGAACGAAGTGTTGAGACTTCTTCCTGACCGCATAATAACTCTATTGGTCTGAATCTTCAATGCGGCCATGTCCCAGGGACACTTTCCAGCCGCCTGGAAGAAGGCCATAGTGATAGGCATACACAAGCCCGGCAAAAACGCTACGCTTTCCGATAGCTATTGCCCGATTTGTCTGCTAGATACATTAGGTAAATTATACGAGCGGCTCCTTCTGAACCGTCTCCAGACCTCCATATCAGAATTAAATCTGTTTCCACCTGAACAGTTCGGTTTTCGCGCCGAATACTCTTGTACGAACTAAGTATATCGTCTCACGGAGTACATTCTCGCTAGATTCAACGATGAACCCGATCGCATCCCGACACCGGAAAAATGTAAACCGAAACGCAAAATAGCAGTCTTTTTCAATGTCGCCAAGGCCTTCGATAAGGTCTGGCACGAAGGGTTCGTCCATAAACTATTTCAATCTCACGTACCCGATAGTTTAGTTCATATAATCCGCGATTATCTCAACGATAGGACTTTCCGCTTTAGAGTGGATGGTGAAATGTCCAAGCCCCACCCGGTACGCTCAGGTGTACCCCAGAGCTACATTCTCGCGCGCTCACTCTTTAATCTGTTCATCAGTGACCTACCTCGGTCTAAAGGGGTCGAGGTAGGTTATTATGCTGACGATACAGTTATCTACGCTTCCGGCTGGCGGTCGGACTTTCTTAGGAAGCGCATCGAAAAGGCCGTTTGCACACTCGGTGAATGGTTTCGTCGATGGCGCATAGAAGTTAATCCTGATAAGAGCACCGCGATACTCTTCGATCCTTTACGACGTAATAATAACCTCGAGCCCATCAGGCTATACGGAACCGATATACCTTGGGCCGACGAGGTCAAATATCTCGATGTTACATTAGATAAACATTTAAATTTCGAGTCACATATAGATAGAGTACGAAACAAAGCCACTATGGTCTTGGGTCTCCTTCATCCGTTGCTTTTTCATAGGAGTAAGATATCCCTCAGACACAAGCTCACTTTGTATAAGACGTGTATCCGTCCCGTGATGACACATAGCAGTCCCGTTTTTGCGCATATGTCGAAAGATAATTTTCATAAGTTGCAGGTTCTTCAAAACCGCGTTTTACGTAAAGTGACCGGTGCCCCGTGGTACGTCCGGAGAGTTGATCTACATAGGGACCTAGAGATACCTTCTATCTGGGCGTACGTAAAATCACTCACGATTAGTTACTTTGAAAAAGCCGCGAATCATCCCAGTCCGTTAGTGGTATCCGCCGCAAAATACGAACCCGTACCAAACGCTGCGCGTAGTAAAAGACGTCCGCGACATATTTTTACCGACCCTCCCGACGAAATAACGGCAGTGAACGATCAGTACCAGCCTGTCTCTCTAAACAGAGCGTGCTCACGCCCACGCCCGCGTAACCACAGATCACGCCGCCGTGGTCTGGGGGTAAATTTCGCTCCCGCACACCAGACTAGGCCCCCCTCGGCAGCAGCTCAAGCCTAGGTCCGTTCCCTCGGCGTGGAGCCCTTGAGTACGCTGCTCGCGCGATACAGTGACACAAAATCTTACATCACTGCGACAACATTACACATATCACCTCCACACACGTGCACGCATACACGCTTACACATGCAGGTGGAAGGGTTTAATTTTTTTTTCCCTTATCAAACTGAAATAGTTTAGAATATTATCCGATACGAAATATATATAAGGGTTGTTGAGGTATGTATGTTTGTTACACATTTCTAGACATTTATATGCAAATTTATAGGTACTTGTATCAAGTTAATATGAAATGACGTTACATAGTTATGTATTTTTTTATTTATTTATTCGCACAACAATGCAGCTGTTGTTTAGCATGATGGTAGTAAGGTTTTATGTGTTCACGTGTATTAAAATTCACATACAAAGCAGCCATCCGCTCCCTAATTACGTATTTCGCAATTCAAATCAAGTACTATTCATAATGAAATAATATATTTTACATACAGAAAAGGAAGACAGAAAAGGGGGGGAGGGGAAGAAGCAGAGGAGGTGGGCCTCAGGCACTCTCACTGACCGAACGAATCGCAAAACAGTGCAAGCACTGTTATTTCACGTCGGTTTTCTGTGGGTGCTAGTACCGCGAGAGAGAGCCGATCCATTAATGCTAAAATCGGTAATAGTTTTAGCGTGGCTCTACCACCTTTACCGTTTACTTGCCATCTCCTGCGCATGCATCTCGATGCTTATAAAAATGGTAGTTTCCTAAAATTATACATTAAATAAAGATATCGTGATAAACTTTTTTTTAAAGATAAGCACCAATTGTCTAAGATAAAAGAAAATTGATGGAAATCTATCGAGTAGTTATTGCACGATGCACGCATAACGACAGACCTCTATCGTTTTATTTTTCTATAGATACCTAAGTATTCGTACAAGTAATTTTGTAGAGATAAATTTCGATTTTAGTTTACATTATGAATGGTGCATATCGGTTGTTTTTCCTCTGTCGCGTCCTTGAATCGTCTAACGTCAATTCACCTTGTCTTTGATACACCCACTAATAAATATTACTTTTATCGTTATTTACCTGTTTGTTTTATAATTTAATATTCTCAATTAGTAGGATAATTTCGACCTATATAAATAAAAAAATATACAGCGGTATTTTTTAAATAGGATATTGTTTCGTGTCACATCAAAATTAGCTAAATACAAGTCGTTCCTAATATTTTACGTTATTTTTCAAGGTCATCACATTTTGTACATGTAGAGTATGAAGATCATAAAAAAAACCAATAACCTTATGGACGGCAAAATTTGAACTTAATTCTCAGTGTATAAATCTGAAAATCTAAAAAAAAAACATGTTATATATAGGTACGATTCAAATTGGATTTAGCTCATTCTTAAATGACACATATATTACATTTTACGTTAAAAGATGTGTGGATTTTTATTAAACGAACTATTGGGGCACTGGATAATGCACCCTCGTTGTGACGGGAAGCCAGTGTTAAAGCAGTTACGATGAATACATACATAAATAAATATGCGTTCAATGAAGAATCGTAAACAATGTTCATTCATGCGGCACTCTCCAACGCAGTCGGTTTATATTCCAAATTTAAACACAAAGCTACGGACACGGTGGCGTGACACGCCGTCAGCCAATAGTCGCGTGCCATTCGCCGCGGCCCGTGCGACGACCCCGTGTCTACTATAATACGGTCAATTTTAGTATACACCCTAAATAAACTTTTGTATTTCGAGGATTAAGTGTGAATAATTTATGTCGTATAGTGCTTCTGTGGAGTGTTTTATAAGAAGTCAAATCTTATACAACAGTAATTAAATACACATTTTTATTAACTTCTTTAATATATGTCAGTTCATTGATAGAACTCGTCGCATACTGAGAATTAGACAAAAACTTATATACGTTTATAGAGTGAAAATAAACAGGAAACTGGGAATGTTAGACATTGGTGCCATTAGCAGTTAAATTGAAAAAATACCCGAAGGGTGTGCTGCATCATTAAATATTATAAAACAAATGTCCTTTGCCACGTCTGTCTGTCTGTTCGCGATAAACTCAAAACTACTGAATGGATTTTGCGGTTTTTTTTTAATATCAGGGCGGGACAACGTCCTCCGGGCCCGCTAGTTAACTATAAAAAAATAATATTGAATTTCAATCAATATTTATTCCAAACACGAAACAATAAAGGGACCACTGTCTTCCTTGTTCCTAAATGGGATATAAAATTAAGTCGACGAACCTATCAGTTATCAAAGTTTGAGTTGTTGTGTCCATTCCCTGTCTGTCGAATATCATATTGTCCACTACCGAAGTATAGAAATATGATAGTGTGGTTATCATAGACATAAAGGGTTATGATACTTTAGAATTGCGACTTGCGACCTGCTGTGCCTTTGCGAAGGGCACGGGTATATTAAAATAAGTCGGGTAAATTAATGTATTCAAAATTTTCGGATTTGTGGCTATTCATGCGCATAACACGTTACATTTAAAGTGGGATTTCTTCTAAAATACAACTATTGTGATACGTTAGCAAAAAGAAACCCAGTGAAGCACTTCTTGCCTAACAGCATGCCTAACACTCTGGTCGCAGCATGGAATAAACTTCCAGAGAAAATTGTGATGGCTCCCACCATAAACTCTTTTAAGAATAGTTTGGACCACAAAGATATCTCCAAGTTATTTGATATACACGCATCAGCTTATTAGCTGCTAGTGTATTATACCAAATAATAATAAAACCGTGGATGCTTGAATGGCATCTTAATTTTTAACATGTGGCATAAAAGGTTATGTATATTTTGGAAGTAATATAATACCCGAGTAAATAAGTAACAAAAGTTATAGACGATTACAAAACACAATAAAACAACTCCCGAATCTTTGTATGTTGGCTATGAATAATGAGTCAAACAATAACATACCGAGACGTTCAAATTTACTATTCTCATGCTGTTTTAGAAGTAGTTTGATATATGAATACTTTTTAATAGTGTAGCATAAATTAGACCACGATAGTTGTCGAGGGAAGAACAAGTTTCAGGAATTTAGTATATTAACCCTGACACACCGATTCGTCCACGATAGTTTAATTGTATGTTTCCAAAAAGAACTACGTTAGATTTTGTAAACGACCGGGATCGTTTTTTGACACTCAGTAAAACATTTTAAACCGACGTGAAGTAATAGTGCTTGCATCGTTGCGTTTCGTTCGGTCAGTGAGAGCGCCGGGTAGGCCCACCTTCCCCTCCCTCTTCCACTCTCTGGCAACGCACTTGTGACTCCCCTGGTGTTGCTAGTGTCTATGGACGATGAAATCTGTTAACATCAGGTGACCCACCAGTTGCTACCTATAGTATATAAAATATTAATAATAATAATAGGTTTTACAGTAAGGTCCCTATGGACGTTACAGATTTTCTGGGCAATAAGTTCGAATATCATATCAAATAGATTTTACTATCAAGAAGTTATTAGTTCACCTGCTAAAAATAACAGCAGAATCTGAACAATATCGGCTTCTATTATTTTAATTAAAAATATACAAGAAAGGATAGGTCCAGTTTTTTGTCGGCTTCTTTTGATGATTGCGGTATTTTGTAATACCTTCTATGGACTCTCACTCACAAAAATGTTTACTGAAGTGTATGTAATAATGTAATAAAAGTTCCATAAATTGCCAAAATAACGTTGAATTGTTGTGTGACCACAATGCTTTTGGTGTTGAATGAAAATTATTTGTGCTCACAAAGGCAGAGATTCAACAGACTCACTATCTTATAATTACACTATGATCGCACTTATTCCTTATACTATGGTGGTTGTAGTCCGCTTCTATATTTTTCCTTTAGTTTATCTTCGTATTCAATTGCACACAGAACACATAGAATTAAACTATCCTCAGACGCTTTTTAGAACCCTACATTTAGTGTTCGTTTTTCCCACGTCTCAATGACTCATCTGTTGTTTATTTGCAAGAACGTACATGTCGGGATTTCCGGAGAAAATTCTAAAATCGTCCAGAGATATGTTCAGTGTTCGGATGTAATACAGGTATTTTATCAAAGTTATGAAAATATATATCTTTATATAAAAGGTACTATAAAATGATAGAAAGTACATGATGTAATTGAAAATGCAATAATTCGATACTGACAAACACTTTCACAACAATGGCTGGCGTAAGGGTTAGAAAAGTCACAGACGTCAACACTAAGAAGAATATAAACAATAGACCTATTTGGTTTAACATTTATTTTATTGTATGTAAATAATATGTGCCATTGCCTGCGCATATCTATTATCCATTTATTTATTTTTTTGTCATCGATTATTGAAGACATATGGTAAGACATGAAAAAGAGAAATGGACTAAACTAATAACATGTAGGAGCTTCAGACTCACTACTATAAGATTCTAGACTGACACAAAACAGCGCAATGATGATACTCGGAGTGCGTGAAATAAACTGTTTATTAATATGACCATATAAGGTATTTATAGAGACGCAACTGTTTATTTGTTTGAACGACGTTCTATTTACAATATATACAAAAGTTGTCTGCCAAAGAGGATGACATACTCGGTAGCTACAAACAGAGTGGTACCCCAGAGAGAATAAAAGAAGCCGAGGTAGACAGAACAAGAGATGGGAGGGAGGATGGTATAAAAGAAGTAGCTGGTCCAGCATGGATCCAGATAGATAGAAACAGGGAGATGTGGAAATCTTTAGAGGTGGCCTTTGTCGCACGACAAGCTATAACAGAAAATAGCGGATGCCGATATCCTGAATACTTTGCGTTCATATATTAATGTAGCTTTACAGAGCAACAAAGGGTTATTTTATTTTATTTATTTATTGAAGACGCTAAACGATTTTGAAGACCTGAGTGTATAATAGGGTCTATAAATAATTATTTTATTAGTAAGATTTAGTGAAACGTAAAACGCCGAAAATTCTAGTATTTATTTTTTGTAAAAAATGTTCAATTCTGATATTTTAAGATAATCAAGGATACTTCGAAGAGTTGAGTAAGAAGTACGTTTTAAAGAATAAAAAAATGACATTGCTTGTTTTCTTCACGTGGCTCTTATTAGAGTTTTCGCCTGCTTATACATACAGCTTCGAACAACAATAACTAGATAAAGGGTCACGAACAAAATCGAAGCTAAATCCTGTCCGCGTAAATATATACTTATGTGTAGCTATTTGTTTACTAAGAAAGGGAGAGTTAATTTGTTTACTAAGAAGTTCAACCTAATACAACCATAACACCTAGTAATAAAGTCACAAATGTTCAAAATATTATCTAATACTTACGATAAAACGAGCAAAGCAATAAATTACTCCCGTCACTTACAAATAAAAAAAAACAAAAACAAATTTGTGTGAATTCAACCTTAAATTGAAATAAATAAAGTACTTTTTCCCGTTATTCTGCGTGTTCGTGCGTGGTTGGCGAGCTTTGACCAAACATTTGTACCACAAGTTTAAAATCTGTAATTTTGTTTAAAATTTAATATTATTTGTTAGTTTAAAGCTTAAAATATAACTTATTCAACATGTATTTAGGGAAAGTAAGATACTCCGGCCGTTAAATTGCTTTTTCGGGTATTATTTTTGCATCTTTTGAATACACTGCGGCATTGTGAAACGTGCTTACATTGGCTGTTTCAAACAAACTAAACAAAATAAAAGCTCACGTTTCCATTGAGCTGTTATTTACCTAGACGTATTTTTCGCGCCAACCCGATATCTAGTTATTGTTCAAAATCAAAATCAAAATCAAAATACTCTTTATTCAATTTAGGCCCTGAGAAGGCACTTATGAACGTCAAAGCTACCACCGGTTCGGAAAACAACCCAGTCATCGAGAAGAACCGGCAAGAAACTCGATCTGGTTTCTCCTTTCATAATACATAACATATTTATTTTTATTATTACAACATAATTCACAGACACATAAAGCTACATTCATTTTTAAAAAAAATAGACTTTCGACCTTTCTTATGTTCCGCTAAAATCGATGTACGTAACGTATTTATCGTTATAATAATAATTTGAATTATTTATCTCTATCTAAGCGATTTTTGTGCAATCTAGTAGCACAGTCTGACTGTTATTCCGCCCTTGACATTACTGATGTAAATTTCGTAACCGGTTTTTGATATTTTCATTTCTCGTTTAGACGTATCGTATGAGTATCAAAATATAACTCAAAGAGTTTACCTGGCATTTGATTTGCCACGTCGGAGAGAAGACCGAGATAGCCGGCTAAGTTCAGTTTCGTCTAACGTTATCTTTGCCTTATTGCAGTCGTCGCGCTGCACTATGCGATAGAGAGGACGCTTTACAAAATCAAAGTAATCCGATTTTAGCTGGATGTCTCATTCTTTGAGACGTGACGTGAAATTCCGGGCACTGTACCTATGCTATCCATCCACGTTGACTTCCTTCTATCGTGAATCCTTAAACTTTTTTATATTCCATACTGAATGATATTACGAAGGTAGGTCTACAGAGCTACAGTTACACGGTAGCGCTCACCACGATACAAACAAAAATATTTACAGATTGATGTGAATGGTCTCCCAGTTATTATGTGCCTTCCTTCCCATATATTTTCCGCTAAAATCGATGTACGTAACGTATTTATCGTTATAATAATAATTTGAATTATTTATCTCTATCTAAGCGATTTTTGTGCAATCTAGTAGCACAGTCTGACTGTTATTCCGCCCTTGACATTACTGATGTAAATTTTGTAACCGGTTTTTGATATTTTCATTTCTCGTTTAGACGTATCGTATGAGTATCAAAATATAACTCAAAGAGTTTACCTGGCATTTGATTTGCCACGTCGGAGAGAAGACCGAGATAGCCGGCTAAGTTCAGTTTCGTCTAATGTTATCTTTGCCTTATTGCAGTCGTCGCGCTGCACTATGCGATAGAGAGGACGCATTACAAAATCGAAGTAATCCGATTTTAGCTGGATGTCTCATTCTTTGAGACGTGACGTGAAATTCCGGGCACCGTACCTATGCTATCCATCCACGTTGACTTCTTTCTATCCTGAATCCTTAAACTTTTTTATATTCCATAATACTGAATGATATTACGCAGGTTGGTCTACAGAGCTACAGTTACACGGTAGCGCTCACCACGATACGAACAAAAATATTTACAGATTGATGTGAATGGTCTCCCGGTTATTATGTTCCTTCCTTCCCATGTATTAAGCCCTTTAAATTATGTGCGAGTATGTATATTTATGATACAGTGAAGTGGTATTTTAAGATACGGAGCTCGGTCATTCAGTTATCGCATCTGCATATGTTGTCGCCATTGGTTTATTTCTTCTTGGAGCTTGTTATATCAAATGTGCTGCTCCCCTTCTTCTTGCGTCTACATTCAAAACATGATTTCTTTCGTCCAGCTATTTTGCAAAGTCTTTTTCGTGCCTTTGAGGCTTACTGACGAACACTTTCATCACCTTTTTTTTATAGTAGCACGGCAAAATGACTGCACTGTGCCTGATGGTAAGCACAGTACAATCCAGAAACAACGGCGACCACTGAGTGACACAGTAATCATCGCCGATCGCCGCTGTCATGCCGGCCTGCGAAAAGCTGGATATGCACAGGCTGATCCCGAAACGCGACCCGCAGAAGCGAATCACTATGACGGGCTTTCTCGCCATATACATGGTGGTTGCGACCCAGTCAGATTGTAAAACCCTACCACCCCGCAACCCTACCACCTTTACCGCATTATAAAACATTCAAGAATATGGCTATCGATATGTATAACGAAAATAAGTGAAAATAATAACGAGTGTAAGTGAAAAATATGATACATAAAGTAATTTGTCATATATAAAATGGGTAATGACACTTTGACCCGATCCTTATAAATTATCACTCAATTCAGCTGTTCCTGCCACTTCGTTCGCGTGGAATAGTTTCTTTAGGCGCTAATACGCTAGTACACAGTGAAAGCTCTCAAAAGGAAAAAAAAAAACGATTTTGAAACATTCTTCATTGGTGCTCTGCCTCTATTGGTCTTAGCATGATGATATATAGCCTATAGCATTCCTCGATAAATGAACTATCTAATAATGAAAGAATTTTTCAAATTCGGACCAGTAGTTTCTGAGATTAGCGCGTTTAATCAATCAAACAAACAAACAAACCCTCCAGCTCTATAATATAAATATAGATAGTAACTTTATACGTCATATTGTTATATCGTATTACTAATATAAATTTAATCCGATCAAATATATTTTATTACCGAATACAGTGAGTGTCCTTGCAATTATTAAATATTAGTTTCAAATCTGTACGTCCACTTCCTTCTTCCTATTTGAATTTTCGTAGTCGATGTTTAAGATTTTTCTCTTATATTTTTTTTTAAAGTGAATGCACTATGCCTGATGGTAAACACAGTACAGTCCAAAAACAATAGCGACCACCGAGAGACACACTATCTATCGCCGGTCGCCGCTGTCATGCCGACCTGCGAATAGCTGGTTATGCACAGGCTGATCCCGAAACGCGACCCGCAGAAGCGGATCACTAAGACGGGCTTTTTCGCCATATACATGGTGGTTGCGACCCCGTCAGGCTGTAATACCCTACCACCTCGCAAAATTCTAAAGTAATGAGTTGTTACGTTATTAGTTAAAGTAATTAAAAATAATAACTTTTAATTTATTATCGCTTATTTCATTGCGGCAACAAAACAATTTACATGTTTATAAACCTGTTTTTAGTCATCGTTTCTTTTTCGGTATGGCCTCTGCCTATGTACGCAAATTCACTTAGGCCATCGTTAGTTTGCTGTTTTTCCGAGTGTATTTATTATGTTTACGAAAACAAAATTATTTGATTGGAAACGCTTTGTTTTGTCTTACTTTATATCTTTAATTTCACACTTTACATTGCTTCGAAGCGTCAGAAGAAGCCAAATTAATCTATAATATGGTGGACGTCGGTATAAGGGCAAAAATGTGATTGTAGGGTTCTGCTTTTTTTTTAAATTCATTTCCCTTGTAAGATTTTTGTTTGATTATTGTCTGTTGTATGGATGAGGGTGGCATGTTCTTTTTGAACAAACCTTCGACATAAAAATAAATAGCCAAAGAATCCATTTCAAATTAAAGAAATTCAGTTTGACATAAACTTAACTAAATAAACTGAAGTTTTCCGCGTTTTTTTTCGCATCAGAAGTGTAATCTATAATTTGAAGGGATTAATTTAGGACCCGTTGTCAGCGAGAGCTGATGGTCATTTACACGCAATTTTATATCGTTGTACTCTTTTCCCTAATGTTTTGAGTAATCGTTTCTTAATTAATAAAGTTTTAGATATAACTTATTCTTTCTCCTGAATAAGGCCTCCAAGTACGTTTATCCAGGACATTTACAACCCTTTGGTAGTATCTTCATACTTTAAATTTCTCAGTACTCGATACATCGCTTGATAATAAGTAAAGTTGTTAAGATTGCATGTTCGTATGGCCTTTATATAATAAAACTTTGTCGGCCAAAGAGTCTAGACAGGTAGGTGGCCTTACATCAAACTGAAATGAGTTATTATTTAAGTTTTTTTAACGTGAATATTGTGTGGGCTCAAACCATATGGAGAAGAATGTAGTAACTCGTTCTTGTTATTAATTAGATATCTCTGAAATGTTTTTGGCAATCTTGGTGTAATACTTCATAATTCTGTGACCGTATCGAAAGTTACACTACTTCGCGCTAGACAGCGACCAATGGCATGTTTAACATTGTTATACTTGGAACGATTTGGAATGCGTCTTCTAAGTTCTATGACTTCTGTATGAAAACAGCTATTTAGAGAAGTGTAAGACAACGGTGTTTTGTAATAGCAGAGATAGTTGCGTATTTATAAACGAAACTACTTATATCTCTGCCCCTTTTCTTGCTGACTGTAGTAGAAGCGGATGTATCGGATAAGCGAACAGAATATAATCGTAAAGTTCCTTCTTACGTTAGTGCCCGGTGAGGACAGGGTAATTAGTCGCTTGTCGTGCCTATCTATATTCTAAGTCAAAGTTTCGTCAGTTATAAAATCAAAATCAAGAATACTACTATTCGATTTAGGCCCTAAAAAGACACTTATGAACGTCAAAACTACCATCGGTTCGGAAAATAACCCAGTCATCGAGAAGAACCGGCAAGAAACTCGATCGGGTTTATCTTCTTACCATAGATATATTTAAAATACATTACACGTCACAATCGTGTTTAATGGACGCACAGAGAAGAGTCAAATCCAGGCATCGTTCATATATTGATCCACTCTATAATAGCCTTTTGATACCAATACCCGCTTCACATGTCACTTAAACTGAGAGTCAACCAAATCGATAAGTAAATAAATTTCTGTCATTGCAGTGAAAATTAATCACCGGTCAACAATGATATCATCATATATATTAATACGTGAAGCTCAAAATTTGTATCCCTTTTTGAGAGAAATGCGCGAACGGATGAACGTGAAACTTGGCATAGTTAAAGTTTATATGGGGGAGAAGTGCAGAAAGCTATTTATTTTATATAAAATGCATTAGAAGTACATTAAAATAATTAAAATATGTATTACTCACACTACTGCTTCAATTTTACACAACATATACACACATGTAATGTGAATGTCGACCACTGGGCGCCCACTAGTTATAACTAAAAAGGTGTAGATACGTTACCCACATGATATTTTGACAAAACAAATGACACGATAACGCACACATACGTAAAGTAATATTGTAACGACACACTGTCTTAGATAAAATATGAAAGTAAGATGGTATATTCTCAATATTGATGGTTAAAAACAAGTAGTTATATGTTGCTTAGATACGGATGAATTGTCGAGGCAACAGTCAAAAATAAGCTAGTTAGCCAAGTTTTAACAAGGCGCTGTCGAAGCGATTATGATGTATCTACACCTTTTCAGGTATAACATCATAGCCATTCAAATACAAAATGACAATTTTCTATTGCTAATGTAGTTTCTTTGGTTATTGAACAGGAATCATGGAAAGATCCGAAGACTGAAGACACCGCGGCTGTGATCAACGTGCTAGATATAGCAAAGCTTATATACGCGAATAGCGGTGTCGTTTCACGTTGGTTTTGCGATATCATGCAGAATTTCCACCTGCGCAGGTTCGACTTTAAAGATGTCGCACCTAGTGTGAGTACACAATGTTTTGTTTCGATTTTCTACCAAATAAACAACAAAATATCTACATAGACGGAACAAAAATTAAATGATCTTTCTATTATTACTAATTTACATTCATAACATTTACATTTGCGTAATTAATGTTTTTTTTTTTGTATCAAAAGCAGGCAAACGAACAGATGTGTCACCTGATGTTAAGTGATCACCACCGTCCATAGACACTAGCAACATCAGGGGAGTCGCAAGTGCTTTGCCAGCCTGTGTATGGCAGAGGGGGTAGGGGGGATAGGATAGGGAATAGAGGAAGGGAAAGGGGGAAGGGAGGTGGGTCTCCGGCGCTCTCACTTACCGAACGAAACGCAACAATGCAAGCACTGTTACTCACGTCGGTGTTCTGTCAGAGGGTGGTACTACCCCGGACGAGCCGACCCATTCATTCTGATACTAGTAATAGCTACAGCGTGGCTCTGCCACCTACAAAAGTTCAAATGTTGCAGTCCATAAGGGTGATTGGTTCATATTTTAAGATCTTGAATTATAAGGTAAAAATATTAGGAACGACTGAGATTGTATTTAGCTCTTTTTGAACTGTAACGACTCATTTGTTATTATAAAAAAAATTATCATTATATTCATCTTAACGATATCGAGACCCTGACCTTGATGAAAATAAATACATTAATTTATTAAAACTATCAGATAGTGCCAATCGCATGTTTGAAGGTTCACACTGAATCTGTAGAAAATTTGTCTACAATCGTCTCGTGTATTTCAAATTTTATTATTGGCACAAAAAATTTAAATAAATAGCTTCTGTTGCAAAACTTTCTCGATGGGAACGTTCTACCACCTTAAAAACTGCTGTAGCTACTGGCTATTTTGCTTCTATTGAATCAAATAAAAAACTATAAACATGACCAACGAAAGGGGTTGGAGCCACGCTGTAGCTATTAATAGTTTCAGCATGAATGGGTCGGCTCACCCGGAGTAGTATCACCCTCTGACAGAACACCGACGGGAAGTAACAGTGCTTGCATTGTTGCGTTTCGTGCGGTCACTGAGAGCGCCGGAGGCCCATCTCCCTTTC
>MU159362.1:287576-300823 GCA_015888305.1 Antheraea pernyi | reverse complement strand
GTATTCGGGGGTTCCGTCCCTTTTAGATAGTGAGTACAGAATTGTGACAGCGCCATCTCTGGGTGTAACTTTAAACTAACTGCATTCAACAAAACCACTGAAATAACATAATTACAAAACAAATTTCTTATTAGTAACTCTTATTAAATTCTGAACGTAATTAGATACAAAAACGTAATTAAGTCATTCATCATCCGGCATCGGTGTCAGTGACGATAGAGTTTATAATTTTAACACACGGGCTGTCTTTTAAATCTATGTATTCTTTTCTGAATTTTCTTGGAATAACTTACTAACATTCAAATATATTTGGATAAATTAGCAAGTTTTATGTATAATAGGTTAAGAATTAGAATCTATTTAATATGTGAATAAGTTTATGGAGGTACTGTCTTCCAAATATATTTCAGTCATTGCATACACTCACTCACCCACTCACTCAACACGTTCACTCACTCTGACGGCTTGACACATAATTGCCTCATTATAGATGGATACCCGGTTGTTAAGAACGACTATATATCAATAACAAATTAAGCTATTGTGTTATTTTACTCCAATTGTTACTATAAACTGTTGTCAATTATTTTGCTATTGTGTAATTTGCCGTTTCGTATCGTATTGTGATTTGTAACAATGTCACGGTATGGGCATAAATATTCGTTATTCGGATCGTGACTTGCAGTGCGAATGACGTAGTGTCTATCCTTTTCACACTTATTGGTTGTTGTATAACGGTTGTTTATTCACACGTTGCGATAATATAAACTACACAGTTTCGTACTTGAGTACAACTACCTCTGGCAATAAACGATTGTGGTGCGTTTATCATCTTCTATCTACTATACATATGTAGAATAACAATGTAAATCTAACGTGTCTGTACTATTTACATTTTTTTATAAAAACGTGACTAGAAATAAGTAATAATATATGTCATAGTGGGAGCATCCAGCAGTCGAAAGTTTGCTAACACCGCCATCTATTATTTTCCATGTTAATCAATATAGGCAATGTGTTGTCAATGCACTTCTATTTAATTATTGTTAATGTGGATTCTTGTAAATTATTGACTAATTTAGATTAGATTAAACTGTTCATAACTTCTAAGCATTCCACATGTTTATTCATATAAGCACTGATATAAGTAACTAAATAAGCCGGTGTCACGCCATACGACGCGAGACACCATCGTAGGAAATAGTGGCGTCGTGCAATAACATTTCTAACTTGATTTTATTCTTGATTTAAAGTAGACCTAAATTAGTGACACGATAATTAAAATCGGACATGTGAAATTGTAATAGAATTATTCTAGATTTAAGTAACATTTGGAAGCTTTTGTTATTTATTTAAACCGGAAATCCATTATATGTGCAGTCGAGATAGAATAGTAAAGTTGCTATTTAGAATGAATAACAATGTAATTAAAACATATTGGCATTGTACTATGTTATTAGTATTACTTTGTAATTACTAGAATAATTGTCGATCTAAAATGAGTTTTATAGCAAATAAGGATTTGTAAGTACTTCGGTTGTTACAACGGTGAATTACTTTGAAATAATTAATGACAACGTAATTATCCAATGTATGGTGTTAAAATAGTTATTTATTTATAATTAGAAATAGTTATTTATTTATAATTAGAATTATTAGCGAACATAAAGTGTAACTATGTACAACATCATAGATTAACTACTTCGTTAAACTACGACTTCCTTCACTTGGGTTGTCGGTAAGTGGAGGTAGGCGATTCCTTTATAAATGCTTGCAAGAGGTTGTGCAAGGGGCATTATTCATTGTTTGTGAGATCGTCAGATCTATCGTTATTGTCTCTAAGTGATAATTATTGTCTCGGAGGGCGTTGTCTCTGAGATTATTGTAAAAGCATTAAAAGAAAAAGAATCGAAGAAGTCGTCGTTTCATTTCATAGTGTCGGTAGTGTTGTGCAAATACAAATGGAGGATATTGCCATCCGTATGCTCTCGGCTCTCTACAGGTTCGACATATATACTCCGACACATACATTTCAATTATTTTTAGAAATAATTGTCTGTTTCTTTCTGTCTGCCTGGTTGTTTGTTTATTTTGACACGCGTCACTGCTAAAGTACTGCGTTCACAATAAAACCTCAAGGTAATCATAAAGCATATCCTCGAGTAATATTTAGTCTTTGTTTCATAAAAATCAATTCGCTCTATCGAAAAATATTGTAATTTTAATGACGACGCGACTTAAGTACGAGAGAAAAGCAGATAAGTAAATGGACTTAATACATTCAGATGATTTTATTAATCATTGTTAATTATTAGATTTCACGCGGACATTCCGGTACGTATGAGCTTCTAATTTTAGAATGAAACTAAATATTCCTTCAAACGATTGTTTTAAAATCCTAAAAAAACTTCGTCGTAAACGGAATCACTCAACGTTACCCATAGATATAGTAAATGCAAAGGCATTTGGATACACAAGTAGCAAACATATATAGGGGTAGTATCCGTCATAAAAGTTTATATTGACAACAAAGGCGCAAGTTACAGATTTCTCAACACAAATATCGAATTTCTTGCAAGAAGTGTGATACAAATTCTCTAGTTCTTATAAAAATTGTTATAAAGCTTTAACATATAACTTCTGTTGTCTTTATGTAAACGGTAATGGTGGCCATTCGACATAGTTTGTTGGCTGAATTCAGTAATGCAGTAAAAAACGTTCCGGCGTAGAATAATAACACTTTCATTAGCATAGACGTGCGTACGAAACAAGAAGTGTGATCTTAATTCTGCCTGTAAAGATAATGCGACGACTGAAGGCATACAGATCGAGATACTAAAACAGTCGGCGATGTGGAACGAAATGGAATTAATAGGAATATAAAATTGGCTGCCGGAATAAAGTCAAAAGAAGAAGGAATGTCTTCGTAAATGGTATTTGTACTAATATTACATGCATTTATTTATACTAGTGGGCGCCCAGTGGTCGATATTAGACCATAGTTCATTGATTTTTTAAAGTTGAATGTAGAATGAAAAAGGGTAATTGGTACTTAAGAGTAAAATAATACATACAGTCGAGCATAGCAACCTTCTTCACAACCTTTTTTGAAGTCTTTTATTGACAGATGTCAAAATGTCTTTTTTATTTACATGTGTGTATATGTTGTGTAAAATTGAAGCACTAGTGTGAGTAATGCATATTTTAATTAATTTAATGTACTTCTAATGCATTTTATATAAAATAAGTAAGTAGCTTTCTGCACTTCTCCTCCATATAAACTTTAACTATGCCAAGTTTCACGTTCAACCGTTCGCGCATTTCTCTCAAAAAGGGATACAAAGTTTAGGCTTCACGTATTATTATATATGATGATATGTTTTTATTTGTTCAATGAAAAAGCTACGGTTCACTGTTAAACTAAATATTAATTACTAGCTAATATTCGTAACTTCGTCTGCGTTATTAATTTTTTGTATAATATTTTATGTACAAAGGAGATCACATAAATACCCCACCGGTTTCCTTGCGTTTCTCCATGGCAGGAAAACGCAACTGAACAAGCAGCGCTTATAAAAATCACAGATTCTTAAAACTTTAATAACGTTATATTGAATGAAGCAGTCTTGGTAATATTTCTTCAGATATATAACAAACTATAAACAAACAAAACAATATTGAAATATAGCTAATACTTTTTGAGTAATGCACGTACAACTGTAGAATTATATCATTTTATTTATATAGAAGAACAAAAACATAAACCGTAGAACAATAACAATCGCTAGATAATTTTGCCTTTCTTTAAGATTCTGATCATATTTTATGCAAACCCTATGTTGCTGTGAAACATACTGATCGAATCAATAACTACAAACCTCTACAAACGTTTTCTGGGCCCGGTACATAATAGAATTTTATGCATCATTTGCCTTTGGATGATGTATTGCGAAAGGGGACGCATTACGTGTTCTGATTTTAGATTCTCGAATTGTATCAGCTATATCTACCGCTGAATACGAATCACTGTATTGGCGACAGTCTATTATATTATACAAAAGATTGAGTAACTTAAACGCAAATTTCTGATGTTAGTTTTTTTTTTCAGAAACCTTTACCTTGAAAATTTCCATCCCTTCTCAGTAGATTAATATACTTATATGCAGTATTTTGTACTGTATGGATCCAACGGTACCCAACGGTATAGTACAGTAAAGTCGTTATAATAAATTGGGGCGGCAACAGATTAGAAAAAAGGGCAAAAATATCAAGTACCGTTTTTACTCTGGTCCCAAAATGTCTCCACCAGTTTATTTAAATGATATCATATTATGGTTAGAGTGCAATAAACTAGTTAAGAAACGGCTGGTAATGTAAACTTTAATATGACCACTCGTCGGGGCTATTTTCTAGTTACTGCAATATTTTCATCTTTCTGTTATATTTATGAAATTTTAAGGTTAAATTTCAATAAATAGAGACTTTTCACTACCTATTCGTGGAATTGTATGTAAAATATATATGTTAATAGCAAGGCGTCATATGTTTTTCATTGTAAGTTATTATTAAATATCGTAAACATACTTCTGAAGTTAATTAATTTATTTTGTTATAGATAGTCAATTTAGGCCTAATTTTCGATGCTTTTTATTACGAAACAGTAATGCTCGCTAAGACGGCGGCGGAGAGAGAGAGTGAACAGACAACTCGGCTCCTGCAGTCGACGAACCACACGGCCACTACTGGTAGGAGATGACCTCCAGCCGCCGTAGTAAGGTCCTGCGAGCGATGGACACGGGCATGTTCATCGCCCTGGCAACTCTTACACAGGCCCATATGGTTAAGGCGTATTAGACTTCATTTCGCCTTTCACCAGTTCGTCAGGGAGAGCCTAAGGTATTCCCTCTTCAGACCACATGCCCACCCGGCTAAATGCTGCGAGAAGAACATCAAAGAGGTTTAGTCAGTATAAATCTGGCATTCAGACATATACTGGCTGGCGTGGTAGAAATCTAAGGAGGCCTAATTTTCGATAACATTCATTACTATAATTTATTGTTCATACAAATCAATCACGAGGCGGATTCACTTTTCGCGCATCACAAAGATGTATAAAACGTTGTTGAAATAAAATCATGCCTATGTAATTCTATTGCTGTAATTAAACACTGTATACATAGTCTAGATCAGCTATACTCAAACCGGCCAGCCGGGTCTTTGGCGTCGGCCGACCCGATTACACTTTATTTTCAATTATTTTAAATTTCGTGCCCATCAGAAAAACTATGAGCACGCTGAATAGATTAAATAGATCCCAGATAACCCGATTGCAATGCGTTCCTTATGATATAAGGGTTATACCAAGCTTGTTTCGTTAGATAACCCTTTTTCACTACATTAATACGTTGTTAATTTGAGGTTACTTTTTTTATTGAATACTTACATTTTTGTAGTTTACGGCCCGCGACGCCATGAGTGAAATGTGTTTGTGGTCCGTTTAAAAAAAATGGTTGAGTACCACTGATCTAGACTTAGGTTTAATTTTAATAGGACTCTTTTATAATAGCCTACCAAGATTAGTTTTGGTTGGTTATTATAAAAGAGACATATTAAAATTCTTTTAAAATATAGATAGATTTGTGCTTTAAGTAGACATACTATATACTATACTAAATTAAGTTTTTATTTATTACATATGTTTAAGTCCTAGTGTAAGTCATAGTTTTAAGGCCGGCAACGCACTTGTGACTCCCCTGGTGTTGCTAGTGTCTATGGACGGCGGTGATCACCTACCGTCTGTTCGTTTGCCTCCTATAAGATAAAAAAAAAAGTCACTGTTTTAGTTCTCATTATATGAAATTGTGATATCTGCGATACGGTTTGCCACCAGTGCTGATACCAATATTAATGTTAATTATGTACACATTGACTTGGAACATTAAAATATTATTATTATTATTGTATTGTAATCGAGTTATTTCAGACTATTACACTTTTAATAAATAACAATAATTCATAAACTGATATAGCTAAATAGGAACATTAAATAGACATTTCCACAGAATTTAGCAGGATTTAGATAACCGAAAATGGAAGAGTGTGTCGAATTTTTTTCCTTATCCCTTCATTCATATACTTCAGATCAACATTTATCGAGACATAGCAATCTTCATTTCATTTCTTCTTGTCATATCAGCCCAACCGTAAATGGAGTGGAATATGTCGGGAACATGGCAATAAAAGTAATGGAAAAAAGAAAAAAAAAGTAGTTGCTACCTATAAAACAATACAAAGATAACATAGCCTATGTTATTCATATGATCAATGAAATAAATCTGATGTTTGAACTGAAGAACTCTTATAAAATCTCGTGAACAAAAATCAGGAGTTGATTAATCGAAGAACTAAGTATTCACTTCAGGAGTTAAATGGTATATTTTTCATTGTAATAAAAGTTTTCGTACTTTTCAATTTAGGATTTCTAGACGATAAGAATTTGATAGGTTCATAATTTTATAATTAAGTTTTCGTAACCAAGTAAAATAAAACTAATTAAAGTAAAAAAGAAAACGATATATCGAGATATAACCGTTTTGATGATGGGTACGGGTATTAAAAATTATTCTTATTACAAACTGTAGTAGTGGCAGAGTTAATGATTCATAATTTTAATATTTTATTGTTGAAGTTACTTTTTTAATGTTATGGCTTTTATAACTGATACTATAAAGGAATTTTTAAGCTTGAAACTTCTTTACTGCATCGTAATATTAACAGTGTAAATGTAATTTATTACACATAAAATGTCTATGTTTAAAAGTAGGTACCCACTACTATAATTATATATATAAAATGAGTGCGTGAAATGTCTTTAATCTTTTAATTTGCTTTTTAAATCTATACTAATATTATAAAGAGGTTAAAGTTTTTGAGTTATATTGTGACATTATAGGAGTAATCTCAGGAAATACTGGTCCGATTTAAAAAAATATTTTAGTGTTATATAGCTAATTTATCGAAGGGTATAGGGTATATATCGCTAAGACGTCGCTAAGACATCACGCTAAGACCAATAAGAGCGGAGCACTAATGAAGAATTTGGCAAAATCGGAGTATTTTTCCTATTGAAATTAACTATTCAACGCAGAGGAAGTCGCGGGCAGAGGCTAGTGTGTTATATAAAGCGTGGACTCAACAAAGTAAAGAACGTTTAACACATTTTTGTATTTTTATTATACTAATATAAAATATGTATGTATTCATGTCTGTTGCAGTAAAATTACCGAATACTATTATTAATAGTTTTCAAATCAATTATCAGTAATAATATATAACTAAAAAAATAACAATTTTCAAGTTTTCTTAATAGTATAATCTATTGACCTATATTATATAATTACGATGTGCAACAACTAACATCTTTATTCCTATTGTATTTATATCGCTAAGATTAAAAATTTACTTGTATAATATTTTTTCTATCGTATATAAAAATCAATAGATAAATTGTAAATTTCGTGGCTTAGTAAAAAAGTTCTTACAATGGAAAACATAATTTTACATACAAATTAAAATTTTACGTTACATAATGTGTGTTTGTAATAACAATGATTTAGGCAGAACTAGCGATACTTGTCAAAAAAAGGAAAAGAACTCTACGGCGCCTCAAGTCGTGTGAGTGGTCCGTAATAGTTATTGAAGAAGTGAACCTAATTTGTGAAATTAAAGTCAAGAAAGTAAACAAAGACAGGAGACGATTCAGTAATTTCAAATATTATGGTACCTATACCTTATCTTTGTTTAGCTTAAACATACTGCATTTTACCGTTTAATAGGACCGGGTAAAAAACTATAATTATCGTACGATTTTCCACACCAGAGTGCTTTCAAATATATGTGAGTAATTTACAAGCGCGTACAAGTTGTGTACAAGAAATATATATTATCGAAATTTCTCAACTGTTTTTTTCGCACCCAATTTATTCCAACGCTTAAAATATAAAAGGCGTGAAAAATCAAACCATAAGTACTACGTAAACGCAAGCCTGTGGTTTTATGTGAAAAGAGAATATTTTCTAAGCATGTTATTTACAATATTAGATTTCCCTTGACATACTTGAACACGATATCCTAAAGTATTTATACTACAATATCGATCCTCGGTGGTTAAGTAAGCAGGTATGGCGTGGTAAATGATTTTATATCATATATTGAAGTGAAACTTCTAATGCGACTTCCAACAAGGTTGCGATAAACGTTAAACTTTAGTTATCATAATCCTATTGTAAATGTTATAGATTTGGATATTTCTCCACTCGATGATAATTAAGAGATATGATCAATTGTGAATTGTAAGCAATGTTAACAAACTTTGTCCTAAAGAAACAATATGATTTCACTAAAAATAAATTTCTACCCCTTCCTATATTTATTTCCACATTACGAGGTTTCACTTCTTCCGCGCGGAGGGGCTGCACGCACTATTTTTTTTTGTACTAATAACATCTTTTACATTTCAATCTTATTTATCACTTTTGTGTTTGTTATCGAATAAATATTTTCCTTTCGTTTCATTGAGTGTACATTAAAGTAGTAATATAACAAGACTTTTAATTGTGTTGAAAAGTATACAAACAATTGCAGAAACACAAAATTTACGTTCGCACTTAGTCCTCAGGTGTACTAACGTATTGGCACTGGCCCCAGGACTGTAGTTCTTTAGAGGCTAACTATATAGAACCATATGCCACAGAAGCCAACTACCATATCCTTTTTATCGTTATCTCCTCTTCTAACATTTCACAATTAAAACGATGCAATTACCCGAAATAAGTTTTTACATTAATTACGTTTTGTGTTGTTTTTTTATTTACCCAAATGTCGTCCCTGACTTTATTAAACATGTATGTTAAATCCAGATTCTGTATCTTCCAAAACAGAGGATATTGAAACTTCAAATATGAAATTTAGATATTCTCTTTGTTACTGACGCAACTATTTTGTTTTGGTTTCCACTAGGATGTATTAAGATAATTCATAATAATTTGTGAATTAGATTAGGGTACATTCACTTAATATTTAATAGTACTAAATACTACACGCGTAGAATTATATATCCGTATAGGGGAAATACATGCCCTGAAAGAGAAAAACAAAATCATAAAAAAAATCCCCAGCGTGAGTTCAGTGGCTATTCTGTCGCAATCGTAAACTTCGTTGTGTGCATCCTGGCATCCACCTTCATTATGGGTTTCCTGTAAGTTTCTCAAGATATTTTGGTAGCAATTTATTTCTTCATACTATTCCTAGTTGTTTTTTTTTTACAATATTACTAGCTTTTGCTCGCTGCGTCGTTCGTGTTAATGGATTATAATATGTAATTAGGGAATAACCATAAATTCTATGACAATCAGAAATCAAGTTATAATTTGCCTTAAACGTAAAAACTTAAAACAACTCGAATATGTCAATAATAGTATGAATAAAAATTTTCATCATTTATTTTGTGCGTTGATGCACGATTTGTTTATATATATAAACATATAGGTCATAGCTTAAATGTTCTGCTTTATTTCTTTTGTTCATTTTTCTTTTTCAATTATTTCTAAAATTGCTTGTTATTTTCCTCCCTTTAATCAAAATATTAAAACAGTAATTAAAAACAATATTGAAAATACAAAGATAATGTCAAATTTGTCATGTTTTAATTACATTTTCATACATATAATATTATTTATAATTTTATAATGATAATAAGATGTGAATTTGAATGATGATGATTCCACTTTTACTATTAAAAAAAACGTTTTTACTACTAAAAAGATAATTATCAATTTGTACCATGCAGATTATAAGAGAAAAGTGAGTAATCTAGTGATCACATGTAATTTTTGAAGTGAAACTTCTTTAGCCGCATGAGGGTAAAATTTTTACAGATGTAACGTCACGTAGGTATGCAACGGAAGTGACGTCATTTGCAGTAAACGCAGATTTTTCAAGTCTCGGAAATCTAAAGTTTTAGATTTGTATATAAACAAGACTTATAAATTAGTTCACCAAAGAATTTTCACTTCTGACATGTGTAGTTTGTACGCACGCACTTTTTTTTTATCAACACATGTTTGTGAGTCTTTGTTCACAGCACTGAATATTTGAAGCGATAA
Source organism: Antheraea pernyi (assembly GCA_015888305.1). Lineage (NCBI taxonomy): Eukaryota > Metazoa > Arthropoda > Insecta > Lepidoptera > Saturniidae > Antheraea > Antheraea pernyi. The sequence goes on along the minus strand of MU159362.1, from coordinate 290,660 downwards.
CGTAGTCGGACACAGCGTTGATTGACATCTTTTTGAATCCTTTCGACTAAGGCTAAGAACACATGAAGCGGTTTTTACCCGCGTTCACCGCGGTTTCAGGCCCACAGCTTTTGTAGAATACAGATATATATATATACAACTTTATAAAGAAACAAACACGGTACAAGAAAGCACTACAGAAAATATTACATACAAATAAATAGGTAATGAAAATTAAGGTGTAAAATGAAAACTTGCATAAAACACAAAAACCTCAGAAATGTATAATAATTCCCCTCAAGACAATGTCTCGGACTATCCGCGTCTGAGGGCAAAGCGCAGCCGCTAAAAACAGAGTAGCTACATAAAAAAAAAATTAAAGTACATCTCACGACGCGGTTGTTTGCGGCTCTCGCTACACCCGCGGGCAACTAGTAGATTCGCGTGGGCCGCGGTCTCCCACAGCCTCGACGAGTTGCGTCCGCGTGCTCTGCGTTTGATTGGCGGGTCATCCTTCTTTAATTCATTAATCACCCGCATTTCAACTGCCCGTCTTGCGATAATCGCGCGACACGTCCATAGGTTATGATCTCAACTGCGAGGGCTGCGTAAACGCACAAACCTCTGCTACTTAAATCACATCGACGTCGACAGCATCCGATGAGATTGTGGTAAAAACTTAAAGCCTACAAAGTATAAAAAATGAAAAGAATCCAGCTGACAGATTTACTGTTTTAATTTCTATAAAAGTCGACTGGTGTAGCTATATGATATAATATATATTTATAATAACATTTTAAAAGTTAATCCTTTATCACTTCGTATGGTTGCTGGTAGAGTAAATATATAATTATATATATATATATATACGTACATATTATATATATATTTTATCTGTTGTAGGTTAAAAAGTTATAGTAATCTTTCTATATTTCAAACACTTTCTTGGTTCCATTGAAGGTTTTTACGCCACAGATAAGGTCAAGCACACACAAGTAACAATTTCCCACGCGACTAAAAAAAAGCTGCAGATGCGCGTACTGTGGCATAATGCCGCTTAAAAGTGATTAATTATAGAATGCATCGAATAGAAGAGCTTCTATTCTGTGTATTACAATTAGAGCACGCAAAAAACAGCGATTTTATATACACATTCTTAACCCTAATCATTTAAACAACGGGTAGTTCTAAAAAAGAATTGATGAACTTAACGATTACCTTGAAAATTCGATTCAATATTGTCGAATAATTAAAGAATATTTGAAATCTTAATTTAGATTATCAGAATCTAAACTCAACTAGCGAGCCCGGCGGACGTTGTCCTGCCTTGAATAAAATAATCCTGAAAATCAACCCCCAACGCCACCTACCGTGTCTAATTGTGAATCTAAACCATTCTGGGATCCGTTGGAACACTCACACAAAATTTCATTAAAATCGGTTCAGCCGCGGAGGAGTTCACTGACATTCACACGTACAGAAGAAATTTATATAAAAAGAAGATCGTTACTTGACAAGTAGATACGATTAAAGCATGTAATCTGACAAACTGTCATGGCTTTCGTAATATGTTACAAGAAAAAAATCGATCGCCACGTCGCAAACAAATTGTAACTTGTCACATACTTTTCGCCGCTGCGATGATTGATCGTTGGGTACGCGGGATACAATTCAAAACTCTTTGTTACAGTACGACAGTACGATGAGTGCGACACTACGTTGGCGTGTTTTCACGGCGCGGTGAAAAGTGGCGGCATGTCCTAATGCCACTCCCATTCTTATGCGACGGAACTTGTCGCGGTAAAATTAAGGTCAAAGTTATTATGACAGAGGCGCAGATTAAAATTCTCTACCCCTGTGTCACTTCCATTTCTCGAAATTAGTGTCCGCTAAACTTTGATGTGCAACCATGTGCATGTAAAAATCGTCGGTGCCGTTCAATACACGCCATACGTCTATCGTCACACCGTCTGATAGTTTGTAATCCATGACGATAACGTCTTGCCATACCTTCGGCCTTTATTTTGGTACCACTAACAAAACTTTGTGGTGGTAAACACGCTGGGAGTGGACCGAGTCGAAAAAGAGATGACTACATTGGCTAGGGCATGTACATCGAATGGAGTAAATTCGTTTGCCAAGGCAAATTCTGCTTGGAGAGGTTGCATATGCAAAGAGGTCTGTTTAGTGTCCTATGCTTCGTTTTAAGGGTTTAAGCGTGACATGGCTGTATTTAACATTCCAAACAGCCAATGGGAAGAGTTAGCCGTGGTCCATGCTAAATGATGTCGCTTAATTTACGAAGGCCAATCAAAGCATGACGACGGCTGGTTTCGAGTATTAGAGGAAAAACACATGAGACGTCATGAGCAGACCTCTAACTCCCATCCACCTGAGAGTACGTATACTTGTTATTTGGCGGGAGATAATCCCTCTCCCTCCTCAGGTCCCGGTATGGCCAGTAATAGCAAGGTTTGCCTCTTAGAAGGCGTGCTTCTCCGGTTCCGCGGATTCATTTCCGACGTGTCTCCTCAGTTGCTTCTCGATTATGACACTTTCACCCACGCAAGGTACGCACCAATACACCGAACTCGGTCCCCGCACCCAAGATTCTCGCGTTGAACTCCTTCGCGGAGTTAGACGATGTCACTTCCCAACCCGATCCCGAGGAAGACTCCAATATGAAGCTGGACTCTGCTCCCACCGCGAACGGTAGCTTCAGGACCATCTCACGCTGCCAAAAATGCGAGCATCCCCTTGCAAATATATCAGATAGTGAATGAAGGTCCTCAGCCGTCAAAGAGACCCATTGTAGATGGCGCTAAAGTGCCAAAAAAGGCCCCTATCCCAGAGAGTCCGACTTTGCCCGAGGCAGCGGATTCCGCAGTCTTCCCTAACCACTGTCTCTCATTATAATCCAGGACAATAAGTCATGGGTTGATATCTGTCACCTGCTGGAAGCAACGGAGATTCCCTATGCCTCCGCCGTAAATACCCCTGTCGGTATTCAGGTGAAGGTCGCGAATTCTACCGACCACCGTAACTTAACACGTTTCCTTCGGGTTAACAAGTTCGGATACTTCATTCACTCACTCGAGGAAGAGC
>MU159362.1:264447-283102 GCA_015888305.1 Antheraea pernyi | reverse complement strand
TATATAAACAGTTAAAGTTCAACAGAAAAATAGAATACAAAGAATATAAAAAATTTCAAAGTAGTAATCAATTTTACGGAAGAGAAAGCAAAAATTGAAGTACAACTTTATAAAGAAACAAACACGGTACAAGAAAGCACTACAGAAAATATTACATACAAATAAATAGGTAATGAAAATTAAGGTGTAAAATGAAAACTTGCATAAAACACAAAAACCTCAGAAATGTATAATAATTCCCCTCAAGACAATGTCTCGGACTATCCGCGTCTGAGGGCAAAGCGCAGCCGCTAAAAACAGAGTAGCTACATAAAAAAAAAATTAAAGTACATCTCACGACGCGGTTGTTTGCGGCTCTCGCTACACCCGCGGGCAACTAGTAGATTCGCGTGGGCCGCGGTCTCCCACAGCCTCGACGAGTTGCGTCCGCGTGCTCTGCGTTTGATTGGCGGGTCATCCTTCTTTAATTCATTAATCACCCGCATTTCAACTGCCCGTCTTGCGATAATCGCGCGACACGTCCATAGGTTATGATCTCAACTGCGAGGGCTGCGTAAACGCACAAACCTCTGCTACTTAAATCACATCGACGTCGACAGCATCCGATGAGATTGTGGTAAAAACTTAAAGCCTACAAAGTATAAAAAATGAAAAGAATCCAGCTGACAGATTTACTGTTTTAATTTCTATAAAAGTCGACTGGTGTAGCTATATGATATAATATATATTTATAATAACATTTTAAAAGTTAATCCTTTATCACTTCGTATGGTTGCTGGTAGAGTAAATATATAATTATATATATATATATATACGTACATATTATATATATATTTTATCTGTTGTAGGTTAAAAAGTTATAGTAATCTTTCTATATTTCAAACACTTTCTTGGTTCCATTGAAGGTTTTTACGCCACAGATAAGGTCAAGCACACACAAGTAACAATTTCCCACGCGACTAAAAAAAAGCTGCAGATGCGCGTACTGTGGCATAATGCCGCTTAAAAGTGATTAATTATAGAATGCATCGAATAGAAGAGCTTCTATTCTGTGTATTACAATTAGAGCACGCAAAAAACAGCGATTTTATATACACATTCTTAACCCTAATCATTTAAACAACGGGTAGTTCTAAAAAAGAATTGATGAACTTAACGATTACCTTGAAAATTCGATTCAATATTGTCGAATAATTAAAGAATATTTGAAATCTTAATTTAGATTATCAGAATCTAAACTCAACTAGCGAGCCCGGCGGACGTTGTCCTGCCTTGAATAAAATAATCCTGAAAATCAACCCCCAACGCCACCTACCGTGTCTAATTGTGAATCTAAACCATTCTGGGATCCGTTGGAACACTCACACAAAATTTCATTAAAATCGGTTCAGCCGCGGAGGAGTTCACTGACATTCACACGTACAGAAGAAATTTATATAAAAAGAAGATCGTTACTTGACAAGTAGATACGATTAAAGCATGTAATCTGACAAACTGTCATGGCTTTCGTAATATGTTACAAGAAAAAAATCGATCGCCACGTCGCAAACAAATTGTAACTTGTCACATACTTTTCGCCGCTGCGATGATTGATCGTTGGGTACGCGGGATACAATTCAAAACTCTTTGTTACAGTACGACAGTACGATGAGTGCGACACTACGTTGGCGTGTTTTCACGGCGCGGTGAAAAGTGGCGGCATGTCCTAATGCCACTCCCATTCTTATGCGACGGAACTTGTCGCGGTAAAATTAAGGTCAAAGTTATTATGACAGAGGCGCAGATTAAAATTCTCTACCCCTGTGTCACTTCCATTTCTCGAAATTAGTGTCCGCTAAACTTTGATGTGCAACCATGTGCATGTAAAAATCGTCGGTGCCGTTCAATACACGCCATACGTCTATCGTCACACCGTCTGATAGTTTGTAATCCATGACGATAACGTCTTGCCATACCTTCGGCCTTTATTTTGGTACCACTAACAAAACTTTGTGGTGGTAAACACGCTGGGAGTGGACCGAGTCGAAAAAGAGATGACTACATTGGCTAGGGCATGTACATCGAATGGAGTAAATTCGTTTGCCAAGGCAAATTCTGCTTGGAGAGGTTGCATATGCAAAGAGGTCTGTTTAGTGTCCTATGCTTCGTTTTAAGGGTTTAAGCGTGACATGGCTGTATTTAACATTCCAAACAGCCAATGGGAAGAGTTAGCCGTGGTCCATGCTAAATGATGTCGCTTAATTTACGAAGGCCAATCAAAGCATGACGACGGCTGGTTTCGAGTATTAGAGGAAAAACACATGAGACGTCATGAGCAGACCTCTAACTCCCATCCACCTGAGAGTACGTATACTTGTTATTTGGCGGGAGATAATCCCTCTCCCTCCTCAGGTCCCGGTATGGCCAGTAATAGCAAGGTTTGCCTCTTAGAAGGCGTGCTTCTCCGGTTCCGCGGATTCATTTCCGACGTGTCTCCTCAGTTGCTTCTCGATTATGACACTTTCACCCACGCAAGGTACGCACCAATACACCGAACTCGGTCCCCGCACCCAAGATTCTCGCGTTGAACTCCTTCGCGGAGTTAGACGATGTCACTTCCCAACCCGATCCCGAGGAAGACTCCAATATGAAGCTGGACTCTGCTCCCACCGCGAACGGTAGCTTCAGGACCATCTCACGCTGCCAAAAATGCGAGCATCCCCTTGCAAATATATCAGATAGTGAATGAAGGTCCTCAGCCGTCAAAGAGACCCATTGTAGATGGCGCTAAAGTGCCAAAAAAGGCCCCTATCCCAGAGAGTCCGACTTTGCCCGAGGCAGCGGATTCCGCAGTCTTCCCTAACCACTGTCTCTCATTATAATCCAGGACAATAAGTCATGGGTTGATATCTGTCACCTGCTGGAAGCAACGGAGATTCCCTATGCCTCCGCCGTAAATACCCCTGTCGGTATTCAGGTGAAGGTCGCGAATTCTACCGACCACCGTAACTTAACACGTTTCCTTCGGGTTAACAAGTTCGGATACTTCATTCACTCACTCGAGGATAGAGCGTCTACTACATGTTGTTATCCGTAGAGTCCACGCTGAAATCTCGACCGATGACATCTCCAATGAGCTCAACGAGAAGGATGTTCCTGTTCAGATGAAGGCATCCCAACAACATAGTGCTAGTCGTTCTCGACCACATCAAGGAAAGGAAAGCTATCATCGACCTTTTGAACCTCTTCGGCGTAATCGTCGAGCCGCCGCACAAAACGTCCGTACCCTCACAGTGTTACAACTGTCAGGTATACAGACACTCCACACGTAACTGTCGCCTGCGTCCCAGGTATGTTAAGTGCCGTTTACCGGCTCCCTGCCCTGGGAGCAGGAGGCGGGATCCTCGCCGCCGTATACGAGTTTACCGCGAGGTAGATCTTTTGAGTGACGCTCTCTCTATAGAAAAAAAAACGTGTTAATTAAATAGGAAAAATTTAATTCATTTAGCGAGTATTAAAAATTAACATTAGGAGCTCATCTTTGTTGTGTTTTTTTATACGTTTCGAGCATTATTTCGTCGATGGAGCGAGAAAAAAAATATTCGCCTCAAACGAAGTACCCTAATATACATACATATACAAGTTTTTACTGACTAAACAAACTTTCTAAAACAAGAATTTAAAGTGTACTCCGTGCACTGAATCGCATATGTAATGTTTATAAAATTTACTTTCAAACAATGGTTTACTTGTTATGTGGAAATATTTTGTGAAGTAGATATGTAAACAAATTCTATTATTACTTTCCATTGTAGAGAAACGTTTGTGGACGTTCAAACGTAAACAGAAAATTGTTTCTTACCAATTTTATTATTTACTAACTGTCGCCCACGACTTCGTTCGCCTCGTTAATAGTCTTAACAGTACACTTTGTGTAAAGAGGAAACCTAAGCACCACCCTTATTTCTCCACGGTGAGAAAACACCGCTGAACGCGTAGTTCTTATAAAAATCATATTTTTTAAAACTCTAATAACTGTATATTAAATAAAGATATCATAATCATATTTTTTTGTAGATCAAGTGTCAAGAAGTAAAATAAAATTCATCGGAATCTGTAGGTGGTAGAGCCACGCTGTAGCTATTACTGGTTGTGGGTGGTAGAGCCACGCTGAATTTATTACTGGTTTCAGTTTGAATGGGTCGGCTCGCCCGGGGTAGTACCACCCTGTCACAGAAAACCGACGTGAAGTAACAATGCTTGCATTGCTGCGTTTCGTTCAGTCAGTGAGAGGACCGGAGGCCCACCTCTCTTCCCCTTCCTTCTCTCCCCTTCCGCTTCCCTTCCTCCCCATCCAACACTGGCTGGCAACGCACTTGCGACTCCTTTGGTGTTGCAAGTGTCTATGGACGGTGGTGATTACTTAACACCAGGTGACCCACCTGTCCGCATGCCTCCTATGACATAAAAAAATAAAAAATACTCATCAGTATTTGGATAACAAATTTTATCAAATATCGAAACAACACATGTCCTGATAAAACTCTATTAGATACTTTTGAGACTTATTTTCTATATCGCAATATAATATTGTGTGGGTTTATGTTTTCTAAAAAAATCTTCTGAACTTGAGATTGGAATCACCCATTGTGATTTGTGTGCTACGCCGTAATAAGTAATATTTTGAAAACAAATATAACTTGACTCAATTTTTGACATTGTGCTACATATTTTGTTACTACTGGGTCTTAGGTTAGACGCCGGCAATATTTTTACAGAACAATCATTAGTCATTTTTGGTTCTAAATCAATAAAAAAATTGATACATAATATTTGACCTAATTATCTCAAGAAAAGCATAACTAATTTTCACTAAACATCAGATGATTTACACAAAAAACGCAATGAATCATCGTTTCCAATGTGTGCCACCGCACACTCCGGCCCGCGTCCTGCACCTCGACCCGCGCCCCGCTTTCCATTGTTCGACCGTGCGGTATTCCAGCGATAAGCAGTTACGTAATGATTAACCTTGAAAAGATCCCATTTAATTCTGTTTATTGAACCTAGGTGTGATTTTTTTACGTTTAAAGTATCGTTCCCATATTTTTTAAAACATACTTTGTCTAAGGTTCTCTTTGTTGTGTATTAGTATTAGTTTTCATATTATTATTTTATATGTTAAATTTGACCATGAACTACCCCACTATTGAAGAGTATTAACCGCAAATACAAAAAAAAAATCCTAATTACCAAGAGATATAAAATATACTTTACGAATTATTCACATATCACACACCAAATATTCATTAAAAATTTCAATAAAATCGGTATAGCCGCTTCAGAGGATTTCGAACACAAACACTGTGACACGTGATTTTTATATATTAGAATAAAGATATGAATGTGCATGAAATGCTTAATGCAACTAAAGTATTTAAGTTGATAATTATTAATACTGTATCCGTCTAAATAGCTTTTTTAGAAAATATAATGAGTATAGTGGGCTACCTTTAAAAATGCCTTCACAGACTTCTTTATAGATCTTTAAAAAGGGACTATCCCAACATACATCCCACCTGTTCGTTTGCCACCTATGACATAAAAAAAAAAAAATACATCGTTTTGTTATATCTCAAAAGGATTAGGCAGCGTTTTCGATGAAAATGCCTAGGCGGCGTGCCTTTTTCCCGACATGTCCAACAATTATCGTTATATTTAAACCCAACCCAGTACTTAACCAAAATTGTAGGTCACTTTTTTTAGAAAATATAATGAGTACAGTGGGCTATCCTTAAAAGATAAATATATTTTTTGTAGACAGTTTTTTACAGACATATTTTGTAGATCTATATTGTCTCTGTTATTTCATTATTTACACCTGGCTAAAAAGAAAAATGTATCATGTCATTGTCATTATACTATTAAGTCGTCAATACATTTTTCATTGGACGTCATTTTCTTTTATTTTACCCTATACATACAAAAGTAAATCTTATTACATTTACCCAACATACATTGTTATATCTCAAAAGTATTAGGCAGCGTTTACGATGCAATCTTCCAAGCCGTTTGAATTTTTCCGACTTGTCCAACAATTATCGTTATATTTCAATCAACCTACACAAAACCTTGACAGATTTATATACTAAAACGTTCCTCATGAATTTCTTTATCCACTGGTGAAAATCGTTTGAAAATCCGTTCAGTAGTTTTTGAGTTTATCGCGAACAGACAGACAGACAGACGCGGTAGGGGACTTTATTTTATACTAGCTGACCCGTGCGACTTCGTCTGCACCAAATCGGTTATTACCGGTTTCGATTGTACTTTTAAACGCGCAAAATCTAAATACATCTCAAAACCCGATTACAGCGATACCTACTGTTTCAAATTGTGAATCCCAACTATCCAGGGACTCACTCAAACATATACCCAGTTGGTATGTGAGAAATATTTTAAAATATGCTTTGAACCCGTTCGCAGCATCACCTACCGGTCTAATTAAGATAACAAATAACCTACATATATTGCCGATAAATGTCGTCCCAGTACGTTGTCCCAGTAACTTCTGACCCAATAAGCCTACAACCCGTTCGTAACATCATCTACAGGGTTCAATTAAAATAAAAACTAACCTACGTATATTGGCAGTAATGTAAAAAAAGCTTGAAAGGTCCATGGACCTCCAGTTGGAACGTAGTTCCTTTCCCTTTTTTGTAGGCGTTTACTATACGCTCAGTATAGTTTACATTATAAAATATCAAGTTGATAAAGTTAAATTGTAATTTAAACGTTAAAATATATTCATAAAATAAATAATGATAAATTAAACACTGAATGACATAATAACTATTTTCAACTTGTATTAAAACTTTTTCACACTACATTGTATTAAAGAAAAACATAAATATTAAAAAGATATGAGCAACATGTGTCATCTGTCACTTGCCTGTGACTATTTGTCTAAGAGCTAGGCAACGGTTTCGACAGCGAATTGGCTGCCGGTAAACCTTTACAGGCAAAAATATTGAACTTTATATAATTTTAGAATGTTTTGTTTTTCACTAACTTTTAAACGCTACTAAAACGTGAATTTATTATTGCCAGACATTTTTGATATTAACAATAATGTGCCCGATGCAATTTTTTGTAAATAAAGAAGTATGTTCAAACCATGTTAAGATATCTGTAATTTTATTGAAGTTATATTTCTTTTGGCGCGTTAGGGAAAAATGATGAGAGTAAATTTTTACGATGAACGCGCACACCGTAACAAAAAAATGATGAGAGTAAATTTTTACGATGAACGCGCACACCGTAACAAAAAAATGATGAGAGTAAATTTTTACGATGAACGCGCACACCGTAACAAAAAAATGATGAGAGTAAATTTTTACGATGAACGCGCACACCGTAACAAAAAAATGATGAGAGTAAATTTTTACGTTGCGCGCACACACCGTCACGAAAAACCGACACCCTGAAGTTAGCTATAGTCAACATTTTGTTTCTTTGTATTTGTTGTTTGTATTTCTTTATATTAAAACTTTCATTGTATTAAATACCTTTTTTTTATTGTTAGTGTCGTTTTTTCTACAAACGTAGAATAAGGCGCAAGATAAAATTTTTGAAAAGATTTTTACTTGTTACGCCAAAGAAGTATAACTTCTAATGCGTGTACATAAGTACACACACACACACACTTTTTTTAAATATTATTTTATTTCAACATAAAAAAGGGTAAATTAAAAATATAATGTATTTTTTTATGTCATAGGAGGCAAACGGACAGGTGGGTCACCTGGTGTTAAGTAATAACTACCGTCCATAGACACTTGCAACACCAGGAGAGTCGTAAGTGCCTTGCCAACCTGTGTTGGAGGGGGAGGAAGCGGAAGGGGAGAGGAGGAAGGGGAAGAGAGGTGGGCCTCTCCGGTGCTCTCACTAATCGAACGAAACGCACTAATGCAAGCATTGTTACTTCCCGTCGGCTTTTTGTTAGAGGGTGGTACTACCCCGGGCGAGCCGACCCATTCATCCTGAAACCAGTAATAGCTTCAGCGTGGCTCTACCCCCTACCAAAACCTATGTATAGAATAACTTAGTTATAACTCTAGCTTAGCGCAACACTGGCTGTATAATAAAGATAGCCATAATTATGGAAGAGCCTGGTTAACAAAATGAAATATGTTCTTTGCAAGGGAAAAAATAAAATGGTTTGAAATGAATTATTTTGTTTATAAAGAATATCACCAGGCACATTATTGTCAATAACAAAATTGTCTGGCAGTGAAAAATTCATGTTTTTAATAACGTATAAACGTTAAACTTATAAAAGTTACTGACAAAAAATGTTCCTTAAATTATTTATAAATCAAAATGTTGATCTGTAAAGGTGTAATTCGCATTAAAAAATACAACGTTAACCGGCTACCAGGTATCCTGAATCGTGTTTGGAAGGGCATAATATATCTTCATATTAAAGAACCAACTTTTCTCAAATTCTCGTTCTTCCAACGTTGCTGGCTCTTATACTAAAGTGTCGCAAAAAAGTCTAGTTACATTAACTAATTTCTTTTCTTTAGTTATCATGGAGAACCCCTTGCGTTTTATGGGTCAAAAAGTATCCTAAATGTAACCTTGTAATGTACAGATTTGGCTTTGTTACAGTTTTATTATAGTATAGATAAATAAATAAATCTTGTCACCTTTGTTTAGCAAAAATTTTTTTATACAATGAAATAAATGTAACAACATAAGTGACAGTTTCGTCTACATAAATGTTTCATAAGTGGTCGATAATTACGTACAGAAATGTCATGTAGGCGTAGCTCAGTTGTAACGTACGGGGCTTTAAATGTTTCGACGGGGCCGACGGTTCGAATCACGGTGGTCGTTTTTTTTGGTATATTTTTTTTTGAAGTAGCATATGGAAATATAGCTTAATTTTTTAGCTAATCTGTCTGCTATATATAGCACAAAGAAAATTTACCAAAATTCGTCAAGAATATCATGAACTACATTTTTTTTACTTTCGTCCGTTATCCTGGAGAATCCCTTGCGTTTTATAAGATAAAAAGTATCCTAGATGTAACCTTGTAATATTGGTTATTACTGTGCCAAATTTCGTCTAAATTGGTTCAGTACTTTCAGAGTAATACGTGTTTAAAGGGACAGACAAACAGGCAGATCCTGGAGAATCCATTGCGTTTTATGGGACAAAAAGTATCCTAAATGTAATCTCGTAACATTAGTTATCACTGTGCCAAGTTTCGTCAAAATCGGTTCAGTACTTTCCGAGTGATGCGCGTTCACAGGGACAGACAGACAGACAGACAGACAGACAGACAGACAGACAGACAGACAGACAGACAGACAGACAGACAGACAGACAGACAGACAGACAGACAGACAGACAGACAGACAGACAGACAGACAGACAGACAGACAGACAGACAGACAGACAGACAGACAGACAGACAGACAGACAGACAGACAGACAGACAGACAGACAGACAGACAGACAGACAGACAGACAGACAGACAGACAGACAGACAGACAGACAGACAGACAGACAGACAGACAGACAGACAGACAGACAGACAGACAGACAGACAGACAGACAGACAGACAGACAGACAGACAGACAGACAGACAGACAGACAGACAGACAGACAGACAGACAGACAGACAGACAGACAGACAGACAGACAGACAGACAGACAGACAGACAGACAGACAGACAGACAGACAGACAGACAGACAGACAGACAGACAGACAGACAGACAGACAGACAGACAGACAGACAGACAGACAGACAGACAGACAGACAGACAGACAGACAGACAGACAGACAGACAGACAGACAGACAGACAGACAGACAGACAGACAGACAGACAGACAGACAGACAGACAGACAGACAGACAGACAGACAGACAGACAGACAGACAGACAGACAGACAGACAGACAGACAGACAGACAGACAGACAGACAGACAGACAGACAGACAGACAGACAGACAGACAGACAGACAGACAGACAGACAGACAGACAGACAGACAGACAGACAGACAGACAGACAGACAGACAGACAGACAGACAGACAGACAGACAGACAGACAGACAGACAGACAGACAGACAGACAGACAGACAGACAGACAGACAGACAGACAGACAGACAGACAGACAGACAGACAGACAGACAGACAGACAGACAGACAGACAGACAGACAGACAGACAGACAGACAGACAGACAGACAGACAGACAGACAGACAGACAGACAGACAGACAGACAGACAGACAGACAGACAGACAGACAGACAGACAGACAGACAGACAGACAGACAGACAGACAGACAGACAGACAGACAGACAGACAGACAGACAGACAGACAGACAGACAGACAGACAGACAGACAGACAGACAGACAGACAGACAGACAGACAGACAGACAGACAGACAGACAGACAGACAGACAGACAGACAGACAGACAGACAGACAGACAGACAGACAGACAGACAGACAGACAGACAGACAGACAGACAGACAGACAGACAGACAGACAGACAGACAGACAGACAGACAGACAGACAGACAGACAGACAGACAGACAGACAGACAGACAGACAGACAGACAGACAGACAGACAGACAGACAGACAGACAGACAGACAGACAGACAGACAGACAGACAGACAGACAGACAGACAGACAGACAGACAGACAGACAGACAGACAGACAGACAGACAGACAGACAGACAGACAGACAGACAGACAGACAGACAGACAGACAGACAGACAGACAGACAGACAGACAGACAGACAGACAGACAGACAGACAGACAGACAGACAGACAGACAGACAGACAGACAGACAGACAGACAGACAGACAGACAGACAGACAGACAGACAGACAGACAGACAGACAGACAGACAGACAGACAGACAGACAGACAGACAGACAGACAGACAGACAGACAGACAGACAGACAGACAGACAGACAGACAGACAGACAGACAGACAGACAGACAGACAGACAGACAGACAGACAGACAGACAGACAGACAGACAGACAGACAGACAGACAGACAGACAGACAGACAGACAGACAGACAGACAGACAGACAGACAGACAGACAGACAGACAGACAGACAGACAGACAGACAGACAGACAGACAGACAGACAGACAGACAGACAGACAGACAGACAGACAGACAGACAGACAGACAGACAGACAGACAGACAGACAGACAGACAGACAGACAGACAGACAGACAGACAGACAGACAGACAGACAGACAGACAGACAGACAGACAGACAGACAGACAGACAGACAGACAGACAGACAGACAGACAGACAGACAGACAGACAGACAGACAGACAGACAGACAGACAGACAGACAGACAGACAGACAGACAGACAGACAGACAGACAGACAGACAGACAGACAGACAGACAGACAGACAGACAGACAGACAGACAGACAGACAGACAGACAGACAGACAGACAGACAGACAGACAGACAGACAGACAGACAGACAGACAGACAGACAGACAGACAGACAGACAGACAGACAGACAGACAGACAGACAGACAGACAGACAGACAGACAGACAGACAGACAGACAGACAGACAGACAGACAGACAGACAGACAGACAGACAGACAGACAGACAGACAGACAGACAGACAGACAGACAGACAGACAGACAGACAGACAGACAGACAGACAGACAGACAGACAGACAGACAGACAGACAGACAGACAGACAGACAGACAGACAGACAGACAGACAGACAGACAGACAGACAGACAGACAGACAGACAGACAGACAGACAGACAGACAGACAGACAGACAGACAGACAGACAGACAGACAGACAGACAGACAGACAGACAGACAGACAGACAGACAGACAGACAGACAGACAGACAGACAGACAGACAGACAGACAGACAGACAGACAGACAGACAGACAGACAGACAGACAGACAGACAGACAGACAGACAGACAGACAGACAGACAGACAGACAGACAGACAGACAGACAGACAGACAGACAGACAGACAGACAGACAGACAGACAGACAGACAGACAGACAGACAGACAGACAGACAGACAGACAGACAGACAGACAGACAGACAGACAGACAGACAGACAGACAGACAGACAGACAGACAGACAGACAGACAGACAGACAGACAGACAGACAGACAGACAGACAGACAGACAGACAGACAGACAGACAGACAGACAGACAGACAGACAGACAGACAGACAGACAGACAGACAGACAGACAGACAGACAGACAGACAGACAGACAGACAGACAGACAGACAGACAGACAGACAGACAGACAGACAGACAGACAGACAGACAGACAGACAGACAGACAGACAGACAGACAGACAGACAGACAGACAGACAGACAGACAGACAGACAGACAGACAGACAGACAGACAGACAGACAGACAGACAGACAGACAGACAGACAGACAGACAGACAGACAGACAGACAGACAGACAGACAGACAGACAGACAGACAGACAGACAGACAGACAGACAGACAGACAGACAGACAGACAGACAGACAGACAGACAGACAGACAGACAGACAGACAGACAGACAGACAGACAGACAGACAGACAGACAGACAGACAGACAGACAGACAGACAGACAGACAGACAGACAGACAGACAGACAGACAGACAGACAGACAGACAGACAGACAGACAGACAGACAGACAGACAGACAGACAGACAGACAGACAGACAGACAGACAGACAGACAGACAGACAGACAGACAGACAGACAGACAGACAGACAGACAGACAGACAGACAGACAGACAGACAGACAGACAGACAGACAGACAGACAGACAGACAGACAGACAGACAGACAGACAGACAGACAGACAGACAGACAGACAGACAGACAGACAGACAGACAGACAGACAGACAGACAGACAGACAGACAGACAGACAGACAGACAGACAGACAGACAGACAGACAGACAGACAGACAGACAGACAGACAGACAGACAGACAGACAGACAGACAGACAGACAGACAGACAGACAGACAGACAGACAGACAGACAGACAGACAGACAGACAGACAGACAGACAGGCTTGATCTGCCCGATCGCGATCTCGCGTTTGTGGACGGTGTCGCGGTAGGCACCCGGGTGCCGTCTATTTTGCCTTCGCGGCACGGAACTTTAAGTGCGGGACATTCGGGTCCCGAATCTGGGTCTGATTGCGTCGGCTGCGTGGGTTGTTTCCGCTTCGGTATCTTAGTTACGGTAATGAATCCGTCGTTATCGGGCGCGGGCGCGGCGGTCGCGGGCGGTGTGTTTGACGCGGCGGGTGTCGCGATGTCGACCTCCATGTTATCTTCTAACTCGTTGTTGCCGTTGAGCGGCGACAGGGGCGAATCTAATTCCGCGAACGAGTTCGCGGTAGGCACGCGGGCCTCGTATGTTTCATCCTCCGAGGACGGGACTAATACCGAGCTAATGATAGCCGCGGCATCTACTGCGGGGTAGTTCGCGTTAAAGGATTCTATAATCCTGACTATTTGTTCTGGGGAAGCCATTTCGATGGCTTGGGGCCGCGAAACAAACCTCCCTGCCTTAGGGGCAGGGGGGCACGCCTGAACGGAAAATTATGGGACTATCCCGAGTCCGGGCCAAGAGACCTGTGGGCAAAGTGCAATGCCGCACGGAACGAACCTACAGAGCCTAGGGGGAAGCCCTAGCAATCCCGGGGCAGAGAACGCAGACCGGTAAACCGGGCTACGCCCAAACAGACACCCGAGGATGGAATGAGGGGATTAGGTAGGTGGGAGGGAGACACACTGGACTTAACTAGGTGATCACCACCAAGGCTAAGCTACCCAGGCCCGTCTGTCAGTGCAGTAGGCCGCGGGGCCTACGGCGAGCGGACAGGTCGCTCCAACTCACTTCGTTGGCTACACCGTTAGGTATCCATGAGCAGGCCAGACGACTGGACTTTAAAAAATGAAATTTAAAGTCCAGTCGTCTGGCCTGCTCATGGATACCTAACGTTGTAGCCAACGAAGTGAGTTGGAGCGACCTGTCCGCTCGCCGTAGGCCCCGCGGCCTACTGCACTGACAGACGGCGGTTTGCTACGCTCTAAAATCGAGCGCCTACGATTGACACTATTGTTACTTCTTAGCAACAGAATAGCAATGAACGCGGCGGACTCGCTCAACTACGTAGCGTACGCGAAACGCGGCGACGAATCGGTGCGGGGCACGATGTAAACACGGCGCTTGTAGACTGGCGGAGACGCGGCGCACACAACGTAAATAACGGAGCGCGCGACGCGAAACACGAAGTAAACAAACACTGCGATACGGCGCGCGAGACCGACTCGATGCGAGCGAAGCACGGACACTACTAAGTCGAGCGCGGTCGACACGAAAACGAGCGAGATAGCACGAGCGCGAGAGCGAGTCAGCGGATCGGACGGACGAACGGAGAGCGCGGAGCGCAAACACAACTGTTCACCACGGCGGCCCGATCGGAACTCTCATGAAGTTGCACGGGTCAGCTAGTTTATTATATACCAAAATATTCTTTTCAGTTATTTATCCGGACTAAAGTATTTATAGTGTTTACCTCAAACATAATACTTATATGACTTTTTACCTATTCGCTAAATAAAAAAATCTAAACCGGAATTGTATGCTTACCTTGTTTTAAATATTATGTTACATTTTTTAATACTGTACCTGGTTCCAGGTTTGAGTACAATATTATCTGATGTTAATTAATAATGTGGTATAAGATGATTTGGTTTTTTTTTTATATCATAGTAGGCAAACGAACAGGTGGGATCACCGTCCATAGACACTTGCAACACCAGAAGAGTCGCAAGTGCGTTGGCACCCTGTGATTGAGGGAGGCGAGGTGGGTTATCCGGCGCTATCACTGACCAAACGAAACGCAGCAATGCAAGCACTGTTACTTCACGTCGGTTTTCTGCGAGAGAGTGGTACTACCCCGGGTAAGTCGACCCACTCATGCTGAAACCAGTAAAAGTTTCAGCGAGGCTCTACCACCTCTAAAACTAAACTAAAAGAACTGGCTCTATTTGGGGTGTAAAGAGTGTCGAATAACATCATAAGACTTGAAACAGCCAAGCCAACCTCACCTGCACGTGGTGCACCCTGCTAAACAACAAACGAGACAATGGCGAAAGCGGGGTGGTAGGGTTTTACAGCCTGTCTGGGTCGCAACCACCATGTATATGGCGAAAAATCCCGTCATAGTGATTCGCTTCTGCGGGTCGCGTTTCGGGATCAGTCTGTGCATATCCAGCTTTTCGCAGGCCGGCATGACAGCGGCGACCGGCGATGAACTATGTGTCACTCGGTGGTCGCCATCGTTTTTGGATTGTACTGTGCTTACCATCAGGCATAGTACAGTCATTTTGCCGTGCTACAATAAAAAAAGTGCTACTTCCGGAACATAACCATAGGTCCTTGCCGACAGATTTTTAACTTAAAGGTCGTAGCTAACGTCGTATCGGTTTTATCACAATAGTTTCTTTCACAGAAAGCTCTGTCTCATTCGCAAGGATTCGAAGCTACCTCCATCGACGCGGTATCCGAACACGCTAACAACTGAGCACCATCGCTATCATTGCTACAATATCGTATTATCAAATTACTTTATCAAGGAATAAATGTTATATTTACTTGGCGTTCCCATATATCTCTTCTGTTCTATTTTTATCCACAAAACTATTGGTTCAGATTTTTTTCGAACTGACTACGCTATTGACCCTGCAAAGTCTTAACAACTTCACCGGACTACTAAAGCGAGCGCTTAAGGCACTCAGCCGATTTTATTTGACAACTAGCTCAAGGGTGCACGGCACACCTCGGCTTGGGCTGTTGCCTGATACATGCAATTCGCGACCTATCTTTTTTTTTTTAACGTGGGGAAATCCCTTATGGATACGCCACCCTCCCGGGGGAGAGGGTGGGCTATGTCCGAGTCGCACGGACTAAATCCCACGGTGTACCGACAGACCGTTTTGTGAACCTAAGCTAAGCTAACTATTCATACATATATGAGTTGTTGAAACATATATGTATACCTTGTTTCAGACTTTAATATAATAGTCGTTCACATAGGCAAATAATGCTTATGCTATCATATAAAATTTGATGGTTACCGAATTCAGTATAAGACTCAGAATAACATAGTCTTTGCTAGGCTAATAGTTCTACTAATCTTCTCTGTTAATTTTGTTGCAATTATAACAGGATATATTTAATGTTAAACTAGCTAAATTTACGCAGCCAAAAATAACAAACACGCTGGGTTTTCTTTGTTAAAATATTATACACCGCTTGTTATTTTAAAATTTAAATAAATATAAAAACAAACAACTCCTTAACCTATATCTCTGCAATAGCTGTTGTAGTATGAGAGTTATTAGAATCCATATTTAAAACACATTACACCCACTCACAATTTTACATTTCTTTAATACATTTTTTAAAAAGAGCGTGCGGAGCCGCTGGTAACAGCTAGTATTAGTATAAATGTGTTTTAAATATGGATTCTAATAACTCTCATACTACAACAGCTATTGCAGCACAACTAGGTGGTACTGCAGCGCTGATTTTCAATGGAGACCCTAAGTAATGTACGGACGTGTAGTCGGTGTATTAACAAGAAATATAACAGAACTTATAACATGTAAACAGCTAACAACAACAAAAAATAAACATCGAAAAAAAAAGATACAAATGTGCCTGTCCAAAAAGCTATTCACTACCTTGGTTGCACAAAGGCCACCATAAGCCTGAGAATAAATAAATAATAATACAAACATGATAAATAATAATACAAACATAATAAATAACAATACAAACAAATACATATACAAATATATAAAATACAAATACATACACAGGTAAGTTTAAATTGTACGTCTACTAAATTAGAACCACTCATAAAATTAACGCTATTATTATAATTGGTTTTGAACTTGTAACAAACACTGCTGCAATATATGTTTAAAACTTTTCTTATTTTTCCTATATCTACATGGAGGTGGGATATTATTCCAGCAACGAGTAGCTGCATACTTAAAAGAACCCCTGAACGCTGTGGTTCTGTGTATAGGTATCGTCAGGGGATATGACGCAGAACGCGTGTAGCCAGATGTAAGACGTGTTTGCCTCCATGTTAGCTTTTCATATAGGTACTTAGGCTTTTTTGTTTTGATCAAGCCAAAAAGTAAAGTCGCCATGTGTAGCTCCCTACGGGCTGCCATTTTAAGAACATTCGCTTCATTTAAGAACGGTGTGACGTGATGACGAGGGGGAATGTGGAAACAAAACCGAGCGCAAGCGTTCTGTACCCTCTGAATTAATCGATCAGTCCTTGACAATAAACATGGGCCATATACAACATCACAGTAATTTAATCTAGAAAGAACTAAACTTTCAACAAGACTTTTCCTTAATGTAATACTAAGATACTGTCTAAAACGATACAATACTTTTAGCCTATAAAAACAATTTTTAATGATACTATTGATATGCGCTTCGAAGCGCAGTTCTGAGTCGAAAAGTACTCCCAAATTGCGGGTTGTTTCCACCCTTTCAATGTTTTTCCCCAAAATCTTGATCTCGGGATTAGCAGACAATATTGAATTGACTTGCGCCTTGCTTCCTAGGACAATGAATTTTGTTTTAGAAGGATTGAGTACCAGAGTGTTACACTCTGACCATGAAATTACCCTGCTAAGCTCTTCATTAATCTTGTGGATTGAAGACCTCAGTGCCTCTTGTTTAAATGACATATATAATTGGATATCATCCGCGTACATATGATACTTACAATCAAGTAAGCAGCGAGTAATGTCTGCACTATATATAATATACAATAAGGGGCCAAGAATGGATCCCTGAGGAATCCCCCGTGTTACTGGTTGGGGAGAGGAGGTAGTCGAAGAGCCATCATCTAGTTGTATTTCAACGTATTGCGAGCGATTGGTTAGATAGCTATGAAACCATCTAACCGTATCATGTTCAAATCCATAATAATGCAACTTAGATAATAATAAATTTATATTTATAGTATCAAACGCTCGTGAGTAATCAAGTAAGATAAGGATAGTCCCTTCGCCTCGATCCCGTGCCTCTAAGATATTGCTCACCACATCTAATAAGGCAGTGGCAGTACCACGGCCTTGTCTAAAGCCTGACTGGAGATCAGGTAGAATGTTATTTGTTTCTAGATATTCGGTCATTTGTAAATATACCACCCGCTCCAGTATTTTGGATAAACACGGAAGGATACTTATAGGTCGCAATTCTTTGAAACTTTGAGGATTGCTAATTTTTGGTATCGGCCGAACGATTGCACAACGCCATAAATCAGTAAAAGTGTGCGTAATGATTAATACGTTTATAATGCTGGTTATGGCTTTTAAGGTTTGCGGAAGTGTAAGCATTATCATATCCTTTGATATACTATCAATACCCTGAGCATTTGTCTTGATGCTTTTTATTATACTAAGAACAGTGTGCTCTTCGACTGTCTTTAGTGAGAAACACGACGAACCATAGCGATTAAACTCGTAAAAAGTCAA
>MU159362.1:235835-263581 GCA_015888305.1 Antheraea pernyi | reverse complement strand
TTGTAGGCTTATTGGGACAGAAGTTACTGGGACAACGTACTGGGAAGACATTTATTGGCAATATATGTAGGTTATTTTTTATCTTAATTGGACCTGGTAGGTGATGCTGCGAACGGGTTCTAAGCTTATTATAAAATATTTCTCACATACCAACTGGGTATATGTTTGAGTGAGTCCCTGGATAGTTGGGATTCACAATTTGAAACAGTAGGTATTGCTGCAATCGGGTTTTGAGATTTATTTAGATTATTCACGTTTAAAAGTACAATCGAAACCGGTAATAACCGATTTGGTGCAGACGAAGTCGCACGGGTCAGCTAGTTGAGAATATATCTTTAAAATAATTATTTTTTCTAGTTTTATCTGTATGTCATTTCATGGTAATGTTCTTCTCAATTTCTTTTAATTTTATCACATTCTCAATTGTAAGTAATGTTCAAAATATCAGGTCTATTGACCTATTTAACAAAATTCCACCCAAGAAAATATACAAGAAAACGAGTTAGCAAAAATGTTGTATAAACTACACTTCTAGCATGCGGTTTTCCTATGACATGGGGGTCCTTCAAGCGTAACGTGAAGAGATATCTAGCAGGCCGGCATGACAGTGACGACCGGCGATGGATAGTATGTCTCTCGGTGGTCGCCATTGTTTTTGGATTGTACTGTGCTTACCACCAGGCACAGTACAGTCATTTTGCCGAGCTATAATAAAAAAAAGCGCAGAACACAAATTTATCAGAGAAACGCGGATGAGGTGAAAGGATAGCAGGCTCGCCCGCGCTCCTACCCTTCCCTATGGCACCCACGTTGACACGTGTGTCAGTGTCAGTGCTAGTTGCAATACAGTAGCATTCTGAATAGTTTTGTTGTTAATTACAAGTTGTTGCTATCTTCGTTGTTTTCTTGTTTATACCTTTTACAAGACTTATTCACTTCGAAAAATGATGTTTCTATGGAATTACAAATTATTTATTTATTATGAATGTATTTTATTTAAATAACGGTATTGTACCACGCATAATATATGTACAATGTATGCTACAAGATATATTCCACAGATAGAAAGAAATAATGCATAAGAAAGATCATTCAAATAAAGTACGCGATCCCCCCGAAACTCACCAATCAGGAGTTTAATTGTTATTTGTATTTAATTATAGCCGACAAATACATGATGCGGCGAACTGTTAATATTCAAGCTTTGTCTATTACTCTATTATTCGGCAACTATTTTCTATTTCTAGTTTTAACTGTTGTTTTTAAACCTCAATAATTAAATCTTTATTGTCTGTTCATTTTTATCTCTAGTATTTTACAAATATTCTATATATGTGTAATTTCGTACGTATGTATATGTCTGCTCAATTCAAATAAAGAGGTTTACATAAATTAGCTGTCAAAGTATTTTGACAGCTGTCAAAGATGACACAATCGAAGTCGTATGTTCATTCTATAACATCTTCTGAAAGTAGTGACGTGGTTGTTGTACTGCCACATTCTTATTACTTAATGTAATAGGCAAAGATCTATTTGTATCATAATTGATAAAAAAATTAGTATAATATCGTACTAGTAGTAGTACGTATAATATCAAGACAACGATTAATAAATGTCAATGTTACATTCTTATAATAATATTTTGAATTTGTTTTGTATTATCTTCTTGACTGTACTATGTGCATTTTTGGCTAATTTGTCTGCAATAACACAAAGAAAATGTCTTTAAAATCCATCAAAAATTTCATATACCACAAATTTGTGACTTTTGTCATTTACATTGGATTACTTCTTGCGTTTTATTGAACAAAATTACTCTATATGTCACTTTATAATATTAGTTATCACTGTGTCATGTTTCAATCAGTGGTTCAAAATTGATTCAGTACTTTCAGAGTGATTGATATACGAACAAAGAAACAGACAGAAAGACGGACAAAATTTCGAAATAAGATATTTTTGCCTCCTATATCGATAACAAAGCTCACCCCGATTAAAATTTTCATTAAAATATTTAATGTACAGTATTGATCTAGCCACCGATTTTTTATATGTATAAAGCTTTTAAATAATAAGTTCATAATTGTTTTTCTCGTTAAACTCATTAAAGGTTGAGTATATATAGAAAAATGACCACGAAATTGATCAAAAGTAATATAACATACAAACTACATACATTTATACCCACAATAACAACACACCACACACACAACACAATAACATTTCAATTATGTTCAAAATAACGCTGTTAGGAGTAACTTATTCCTCTGGTAACTTATTAATTTTTTTTTTTATGTAGCACATCTACACAACACAACACTACAAAAAAAAATTGACAGAAAATACAAAAAATAATCTAATCACCTAGAGATATAAAATATACTTTACGAACTATCCTATTCACGTATCACACACCAAATATTCATTAAAAATTTCAATAAAATCGATCTAGCCGTTTCAGAGGAGTTCGAACACAAACATCGTGACACGTGATTTTTATATATTAGAATAAAGATATGAATGTGCATGAAATGCTCAATGTATAAAGTATTTAATTTGATATTTCTTAATACTGTATCCGTCTAAATAACTTTCAAATTGTACGTCACCTTTTTTTAAGAAAATATAATGATTATAGTGGGCTATCCTTAAAAAATGCTTTCACAAAGTTCTTTTTAGATCTATATAAAAGGGGAATATCCCAACATACATTGTTTTGTTATATCTCAAAGGATTAGGCAGCGTTTTCGATAAAAACTCCTATGCGGCTTGATTTTTTCCGACATGTCCAACAATTATCGTTATATTTAAACCCAACCCATTACGTCTAAATAGCTTTAAAATTGTATGTAACTTTTTTTAGAACATATAATGAGTATAGTCGGCTATCCGTAAAAGATATATATATGCCCACTCACAGACATTTTTTATAGATCTATATTGTCTCTGTTGTTCATTATTTACACCTGGCTAAAAAGAAAAAGAAAAAATGTATTATGTCATTGTCATTATAATATTAAGTCGTCAATACATTTTTCAATGGACGTCATTTTCTTTTATTTTAACCTATACACACAAAAGTAAACCTTATTACATTTACCCAACATACATTGTTATATCTCAAAAGGATTAGGCATTTCGATGAAATCTCACAGGCCGTTTGAATTTTTCTGACTTGTCCAACAATTATCATTATATTTCAATCAATCTATACAAAACCTTGACAAATTTATATATTAAAACGTTCCCCATGAATTACTTTATCCACTGGTGAAAACCATTTGAAGATCTGTTCCGTAGTTTTTGAGTTTATCGCGAACAGACAGACAGACAGACGTGACAGGGGACTTTGTTTTATACTATGTAATGATTATGAAGCTGGAGGGTTTCTTTGTTTGATTGAACGCGCTAATCTACTCAGGTACTACTGATCTGATTTGAAGAATTCTTTCAGTGTTGGATAAGGCATTTATCGAGGAAGGACATAAGCTATATATCCTCACGCTAAACCAATAGGAGTGTAGCACCAGTTAAGAATGTGTCAAAATAGGAGTATTTTTTCCTTTTGAGAGCTTTCGCTACGTGTTAGCGTAAGCACAAAATAACTATTCCAAGCGGACGAAGTCGCGCGCTGAAGGTAATGTCCTATATTAATGTTGACAAGCTAAAATCTTATCTGATATTACAATGTAATGTCACTTTTATACAAATTGGCATATTGGAATCGAGTAGACATAGAGTTTAACAAGTTTTAAATGTTTTATGAGTAGTTACTGGTTAAACTGTTTATTGTAGTACTAGCTGTACCCGCAGCTCCACACGTGTTTTTTTAAATCATATTAAAGAATTATAAAATTGTGAGACTACCTACAATTATAGAAATGCCCTTTAAAGACAATTGTAAGTACGACGTGTTCATTAGATATATAAATACTAACAGCGTGCCAAATGAGGTTTATCATCAGCAACATATTTGGAACCGTAACCCACCATATAACTACCTCAGTACTCACTTACACTGTATAAAGAACTAATGAAACAAAAACTTAAAATATTATTATAAAGATTTACATTTACATTACATTTAATATATATTGGCGTTATTATAATTAAGATTTTGTGACTATACAAAAAATAAACGCTTGTCTGTTCGGCAAGAAGTTGTATTATGGAACTCTTTAGGTAATACGCTTGTGATCTAAGATCTTATTGGAAATCTCTCTATATCATTAAATTTTTTAATAATTATAATGCCGAATTGTAAACAATAAGCTGATAATTATTTCTCTTATTAAAAATAAAAAATGAGTTAAAATCTTGCTAAATTGTATGCAGACAAAGTCGCGGGTACAGCTAGTTTAAAATAGAATAACCTCAATTACATTTTATAAGGTTCGCTATCTACTAGTGAAAGTCCCGTGAAAATCGGTTTAACCGTTTTGGTGATAGCACAGCGGGCGAAGCCACGGTTAACAGCTATTAAAAACTAAAATTGCTTGAACTACTTTTTAAAAAGTCAGGTATCTGTCAATGAAAGTTTCGTGAAGACCGGTTTAACTGTTTTGGAGATAGTAATACGGGCGAAGCCACGGTTAACAGCTAGACTAAATTAAAATAAACTAAATTACTAGCTATGATGTTCGCTATCTGCTGGTGAAAATTCCGTGAAAATCGGTTCAACCGTTTTGGAGATAGCATTGCAGATGAAGCCCTGGTTAATAGTTAATCCAATTTAGAGTAACCTAAGTAACCCGCTGTAATTTCAGCTATCTGCCAGTGAAATTCCCGTCAAAATTAGTTCAACCGCTTCGGAGATTACACGGAACAAACAGACAGACAGACCGACAAAAAATTTTAAAATTGCATTTTTTTATCAGTAGCGTGTATACTTTCGAACCCAGTCAATAAAAAAAAATATTTTGATATTTTATACAGATACTTCTTTTTTATTATACGTATAGATAATAAAGCAACAGCACTGTATCTGGTGGTAAGCATACTAAAACATAAAAACAATAGTAGTCACGGACAGATCAAGATTTACTCTTGGGGACAAATTAAACAAAAGAGTTACTATATCGATTTGATCAGAATAAACCTGGTGGTTGCGACCAATTTGCGTACAGACACGTCTCAACCACCCAGATTGGTGACTAGATTTATATCGGCTGATCTCAAAATACGATAAATCAAAACGTGCCATTATGACCAACATTAGAACAAAGTCTCGTATTATGTACTTTTCTTTTAATTAGGTACGTATACTGTGACATAGTTCCATCGGTTTTTCCGCATAAATAAGTGTTTGACACCGGCAATTAAATAGAAACTCGAAAAGTACGTTTAATCCGAGCACAGAACTTCTGAAATTGTTTAATAAGAGAGATTTCCCCTTTGTGGTGTCCGCCGGAGGCGTTTAAATTAGTTTTAAGAGTCCTGGTGTATCTCAAGATTGGATTTAATCTGATATTGGAAACAGTTTAAAACTATTATTGGGTTGAAGAGACTATTATAGGTATCGCCAGTAATTTGTCAGTTTCTTAGTGTTACTATCATTCGTGTACATTATAACAAAATTATGAGAAAACATTAACAAATTTGTTTTATATAATATAATGATATAATATTTGTTATGTGGAAGTATACTTGTTTGAATGTTTATTACCATTAAAAAAAACTTGATTCTAATTATCCAACAAAAAAAACCCCAATTCCGTACAATACAAAACAATTTATAGAATCCGACTATACTGTACAATAAGATCTAAGATTTGGTGTCGAATAACATCAAAAGACTTGAGACACCCAAGCCAACCTCACCTGCACGTGGTGCACCCTGCTGAATAACGAACGAGGCATTGGCGAAAGCGGGGTGGTAGGGTTTTACAGCCCGACTGGATCGCAACCACCATGTATGTGGCGAAAAAACCCGTCTTAGTGATTCGCTTCTGCGAGTCGCGTTTCGGGATCTGCCTATCCATATCCAGCGTTTGACAGGCCGGGATAACAGCGGCGACCGGCGATGGATGGTGTGTCACTCGGTAGTCGCCATTGTTTTTGGACTGTACTGTGCTTACCATCAGGCATAGTGCAGTCATTTTGCCGTATTACAATAAAAAAAAAAAGATCTACGATAGTTTGGATAATAGCCTACCTACTCAGTGAAAGAGTGTTCACTGCTCGATATAAGTTGTCATAATGATCGGTCTTAAGTTGCTTGAATTCAGTATGTTCCCGCAATCGCTATCAGTATATTGATTCGCACACTGCATCTTCCGGTGAGTAACCACTCGAGAGCATCATCCATCTGCGAACAAGGCTTACTAACAAATAGTTTAACAAAACTTCCTTATTACAAAGACAAGCCATACACGCGACTACGTCCGCGTGAAATTATAATCACAAACATAGTGATTAATAACATCATAGGATTGTATTGTGTAGGTATTAGAAAGCGTTATCGACGGTTTAATTGGCTTCACCCTTGTGAATTTGTTTTCCGAGATGCAACGAAGCACTACAGCGTCCAGTGGTTGATAACAATGTGAATTTTGAAAAAAAATTGACTCTCGGTACACGATATAGTACTCAAAACTACTGTAAACCGAACCTCAAACACATGCTTATTTTTATTAATTCGACAAGCAGGCCGCCAAACTATTAAACTAACTTAATCTAATAAATAAGTCGCTTGCAACCGAATTTTAAAGGGAACTAAATTGTTTTCAGCATTTCATTTGACAGCAAGTCTAAATAAAATAAAATAATATATGTGTATATAAAACAGGACGTGTCGTAAAGACACGTGATAGAAGTGAAAGTTTTGTATAAAGATTTTAATTATACAAATACATCAAAAGCCAACGTCTCGCGGTGTTCTCAGGCTTACCCATCCAAGCACTGACTGCGCTCAACGTTGATTTATTTTGGTAGCCGTATGGGAACCGATGTTTTCAACATTGTGTTTCCATTTATATTATTAGTTAGGATTAGAATCTAGAACGCATGGAAAATTCATTAAAACCTTTTGTTATATATCTTTCGTTTATTTATTTTGTATTTGTAATTTTCGTGAAAGAAATTGTTGCAGGTGTCTAGGAATTAGTAATAAAATACATTTCATTCATTTTTGAAAATGTCTGTCTATCTTTTTGTATGAACATGCATCACTGCTAAAGTACACGGCTCACATTAAAACCTTAAATCACAGATCATAAAGCATATATTCTGGAGTAACCTTTTTTTCTCCATGTGGGAATCCCTAACGGATATCCATCTCGCCGGCCAGCAGAGGATGGATATGCCCGAGTCGCACGGACTAAAACCCCATGGTACCTTCTTTCACCTTTTGGCCGGAGGAGCAGGGACTGTCTAATCGACACTACATCTGCTCCTCCAACAGGTGTTGTCCCCTCCTAAGGGACCCAAACTGCGGCCTGAGGGGTCAAGATGGTGAACCCCTCAAGGGGAAATGGGTGTTACTCCCCCTAACGAACTGTGGGAGCATCAGCATAATGCACCTCCACCACATGGACCTGTGCAGTTTAAATGCCCGGAGCGACGGACATGCATGTGTCTATCGCCCCCAGGCCACAACTAACGGGAGTAACCTAATCTTTGTTTTGTTAAAATCGGTCGACTCTATCCAAAGTAATTAAAATTTGAGTGACAGCTCGAGGTAAGTACGAGAGGCGAGTAGTGATCTATACTAAGCTGATTTCAGGAACTACTGGTCCGATTTGAAAAATTCTCTCAGTGTTAGATGAATCATTTGTCGAGGAAGGCTGTAGGCTACATATCATCACGCTAAGATCCGTAGCAGCGGAGCACCAACAAAATCATTTTTTTTTTTTTTTCGTTTTAAGAGCTTCCTCTGAGTTTTAGTTAGCCCAAAGTAACTATTCCACGCGAACGAATTCGCGGGCAGAATCTAGTTTGTAATAAATTAAAACGTCCCTCAAATCTATCTATATCTATATATCTTCTTCTATATCTGTCTATACATATAAATAGAATGTAAATCTAACGTGTATGTACTTTTTAAATTTTCGTGAAAAAAATTGTTGCAGGTGTCTAGGAATATGTAATAGAATACATTTCAATCATTTTTAGAAATGTCTGTCCGCCTGTTTGTATGAACACGCATCACTACTAAAGTACTGGGCTAACAATAAAACTGCACAAAGAAAATGAAGCATATCTTCGAGAATAACTTAGTTTTTGTTTCATTAAAATCGGTCCACTCTATCAAAAGTTATTGTAATTTTAATGACGACGTGGCGTAAGTATGAGAGAAAAGTGCATAAGTAAATGGACTTAATACATTCAGATGATTCTATTAATCTTTTTTTTTTATACCACGACGGTAGCAAACAAGCATGCGGGCCGCCTGATGTAAAGCGGTCACCGGAGCCTATGGACGCCTGTAACATCAGAAGCGTTACATGCGCGTTGCCGACCCTTAAGTAACCTATTTATTTTCATTATTAATCACTGTTCTTTACGTAAGGTTCTACGCGGACGAAGTCGCGGGCACTGCTAGTGTCAAATACAACTCTACTTACCTTTTTTAAAACACAAAATTTTACACTCGGAGGAGGTTCTCAAGTCCTAGTCCTCTCAAGTATATATATTATGTATAACCACGCATAACTTTTTTCAGAGTAGTCCGATTTTAAAAATTCTTATTGGAAAGAGTTTATGCGGTAGTTGGTCCCATATCAATTTGGGGAAAAAAATCCAACCCTAAGGGTACGAAAACAGAGAATCTTTGATTTTTCACTCACTAATTATATCTATGGCCACGCAAAACTTTTTTATGAAAGCAATCAATTAGTTGATTATACACATAAAAAAATTATAAAATAAAAACTTTTTAATAAAAAATAAAACCGAGGAAAAAACTGAAAAGCAAAAAATTTTTTTTTATTAATTTTAATAACTAACTTTTTAAACTAATGTAAGTATACCTAATTATGTATGTAGTCGGCGCCAAACAATCAGTGAACAAAGATAACGAAATTACCTTAAATTCAAATAAAGAACCAAATCAAATAAACAATGAAATGTGAAATCTCCAGCGATAAGCATTTATATTCCAAAAAAAACTCTCGGCACGTCCATTAGCAGCGACGCGTGCCTTCACATGTGTGCCCGTTTGGGTTGCTGTCTCACTGACATTACCTTATGAAAAAGTTTTTTTTTTCAATTAGAGAAATTGTAGTCCGGTGAAGCTGTTAAGACCTTGCTAGGTCAATAGCGTAGTCAGTTCGAGAAAAAAATAAAAAAATTAGAGAAATTACAAATATTATCTAACAATGTAGTTGAATACTAAGTTACTATTGATCTTCTCTATAAGAAAGAGATATTGGGGATTCATTTTGATAGATAAAGCATCTCCTATAAAAAAAAATGGTTCACCGGTTCCTCAATTAAAATGTAAACCTATTTGTTTTAAATTCCATTGAAGTAAGATTCGAAATTCCTAAACCTTTACAATAAAACCAGATATTACTGTTATTCCTAAAGTTTTCTCGTATTTTAATGAATCATTTATTCAAGTCACTGCTTATTTTAATGGGTTGTGAAAATTTAGGTTAAACGTTCTAGGCTACAGGATTTAAATGAAACGAATATTTGCTACCAAATTTTAATAATGTATTATTTATATAATACTTTTGACTATATATATATATTAGAAGTTTTTTTTAAAGCTGTTATTTACAAATTATATACGGCTTATTATATATTAACAGATAAATGCAATTCTTTAAAATTAAAAGAAAACAATTACATGTGTAAGTCCATGTATGGAATTTAATAAACATAATTTAGCAAATATTCTATGTGACTAGATGAGTTACTTAATATAAAATATTATAAATCTAAGCACTTAAATGGTATTTTAACGCTTTTAAATTACATTATTATATACATCATAAATTATTTTCGTCAATTACGTTTACATAGTTTATCTAAGTATTTAAATGCTTTAGAAAAAGTTAAACTTCTGTATTAAAGTCTGTACATTTATTTGTTTTTAACCCGGCAGAAGTTGTCCCGCCCTGATTATAAAGAAATTCTTGACAAATTACATACCAATACCTTCCTGAATCTCTCTATACATTGGTGAAAGCAGTATACAAATCCGTTCAGTAGTTTTTGAGTTTATCGCGAACAGACGCGGTAGGGAACTTTGTTTTATACTATGTAATGATGTTATTGAAAGCATAATAATTAATTATTATATTGACTTTACAGAAGATAATATCAAAGAACAATAATTTACGTGCCTTTGAATATTTGTTAATTTCTCATTAATATCGAAATGAGACTCATTCTTCTTCTTCTTCTTACCCTTATCCCACATAAGTAGGGTCGGTACAACATGTTTCTCATATTGTGGTATATGACTTGGCTTAATTTTTACGATCGGCCGCCTATCTAACATCAACCCTCCTTGGGATTATTTTGTTGTACCACTGTATTTATGATTATTATTATATAGTTACGAAGTCTGATGGGCTCTTTTAGCTTTACAATTTTTCGTTCCGGTTTAAAACGAAGTTCTTCAAGATTATGGTTTGCTTGCCATATTGGCATTTTTATGTAACACAAAACTAGCCAACTCTAAACTATTCCCGAGGACTGCATTTTGGTTTTTTTTTTCAGGATTCGTGGTTTCAGAGTTTTCTCAGTAATAGTAATATAATATTAGATATAATAAACCATTAAAAAATATAAAATATGAAAACTATAATAGAAAAATAGAAGCAAATAAAATGACATGTCAATGTCACAAGACTATCACTTTTATTGAAATGAGACTCATTTTATCTAAAAGTATATGTAATTATTTATATGATATACAAATGATTCTTCCGACTTTCAGTTACGAATTTCGTAAAGTTCTCTGTGACACAGTAACTGATACCTTTTTTTTTTTTTATTTACGTGGGGAAATCCTTTATGGATACGCCACCCTCTCGGGGGAGAGAGTGGGTTATGTCCGACTCGCACGGACTAAAACCCCACGGTGTACCGTCCGCCGCATGGTAGGGGCGGCCAGGGATCGAACCTGCTGTCTACCTGAGAAACCGCCCCTGCGGCAGCCTGGCGAATGAACGCCAGGCTTCGTCCTACTATAGAGAGACTACTGGGTACACAACCAGTCGTCTCCCCTCGTCGGCCTCACCTGTGCAATGAGGAGATGGGTCCCCCGACCCATCTCCTCAGGTTCGGCTCGGTTATGGGAGGAGGCGAGCGTTCCTCCTCCCCCTCCTTCCTGTTCTCCTTTGGCGGAGAGGGCCACTTTGCGGATCTTCCTCGCGGGCCCTCTCCGCCGCCTCCTTCTGCGAGATGACTTCCTCGCAGAAGGAGGCCACAGCAGTCCATCCCTCCTCGCTGCCGACCATGTCCGAAACCACGCCCGGCAGCGAGAAATCGTTCCCTACCGCCGCAGCCAGGGTGCGACGCTGATCGTCCCACGCCGCACACTCAGAGAGAGTGTGCTGCGCGGTGTCTGTCTCAGCGCCGCACTCGTGACATGCGGCGGTGGGCTCCCTGCGCGCTATCCGGTGCAGGTACCAGCCGAAGCATCCGTGCCCGGTCAGCACCTGCACCAGACGATACGTCAGGGAGCCCCAGTCCCTATTGACCCACCCCGGCAGGACCGGACGGACGGCGTCGATGGTATATCTTCCGTAACGCTCGTCCGCCAGATCCCGTCCCCAACAGTAACTGATACCTACACCTAGAGCAGTCTTGAAATATAGAAGTACCTCAATACAATTGTTCTTATGATAAACACATATTATTCTTTATTATTATTTTATTATTATCATATATTACTTTTAGGGGTGTAAGGGATGTCGAATAACGGGGTGTAAGGGGTGTCGAATAACTGGGGAGTAAGGAGTGTCGAATAACATCTAAGACTTGAGACACTCAAGCCAACCTCACCTGCACGTGGTGCACCTTGCTGAATAACGAACGAAGCAGATAGCAGGGTTTTACAGCCTGACTGGGTTGCAACCACCATGTATATGGCGAAAAAGCCCGTCATAGTGATTCGCTTCCACGGGTCGCGTTTCGGGATCAGCCTGTGCATATCCAGCTATTCACAGGCCGGCATGACAGCGGCGACCGGCGATGGATAGTGTGTCACTCGGTGGTCACCATTGTTTGTGGATTGTACTGTGCTTACCATCAGGCACAGAGCAGTCATTTTGCCGTGCTACAAAAAAAATTATCACAATTTGGAATTAATTCAGCTTAGAACATCCATCTATACATAAATTGGCTGAGACACGTACAACAGAGATAAGTACTTTTATTGTTTTTGTTTATCAACCAATTTGCTTCCTTTTTTAGCTGTTGATGAGTTTTAGTGTTATCGATATCAAAAATGGGAAATAGTCGTTTTCTTTCCTTAATATTGCAAATTGAAGAGACATCGGTGTCCAGAGCACAAGAGAGTGCAGATTTTGTGATAGTGCGGATGACACCCCCAAACACCTCTTGTGTGAGTGTGATCCACTGAAGCCTACACGAAACCGGATTCTGGGAAAGCATGTATTGCCTCCGGATGAGTTACAGATGTTCTCAGCCAAAAAAGTCCTGCAGTTTTTAAAAACTATAGGACTAGGCGGAGAGCTTTAGTGATATGGGGCGATAACAATAGATCATTACTGGTTGCAGTAATACAGGATTAAAGACCTGCATAGCCCCTTTTCCAGAATAAAAAAAAAATACTAGAAAATATGGTCTAATCGCGAACACAAGAGGATTACTAATATATCTTATATAACCGTACACGTTAATAATCAAGTTTATATGAACTAAGTTTATTGAAAATACATATTAAATTTATCGCATTATATATACAATTCTAACGTAAAGATTTATTTACATATTCAATTCAATGCCAGTGCATCCCTTAAGCGTTTCCGTTCTAAACATACGACACAGTTAATAGCTTTATTGTCCACTTCACTATTGATGAAGTTCTTTTCATCAATACACTCTCTGGGTATACGTCACGGTTATAACAAACTAACGTTGTGTCCGTTTGAGTATTTTGCAGAGGATCTGAGCGACCTGATGGTCGTTAGGCGAACCGATGAGTTGTTGTCACCGCGGCGCAGTATCGAAGCGTGGTTACCACCGGATTCTCTGCAGAAGAGAAACAATTATTATACCATCGTTACTACAATCCCTTATTCAGTAATAATATTTTGTTTACGTTTATTTATACTGGATCTAAACTTCATTTATTGGTTAGCATCGTATTCATTTTATCGTGTTCTCTTCGTTCACGTAAAGAAGTTTCAAGTTATTTTATATGTTTACATATATATTGTACTACTAGGTGCATGCTCCGGCTTTACACGGGTGTATAGTTCACGTCAAACTTTTTGGCCGCTCTGAATATAGTTTTATGTTTGGCGATTCGCATAGTACAGTCAAGATGTTAATATAAAATTATGTCAAAATATTATTGTATAAAAGTACAAATAAGTAAGAAATATAAATAAGTAACAAAAAAGAGCGAAAATAATAAAAATATCCATAAGAAAAAGTAAAAAACGAAAACAACATTTAATTAATAACAACAAAACTATTCTCTTTTTTAATTTTATAGGTGGCAAACGAACAGGTGGGTCACCTGCTGTTAAGTGATCACCACGGTCCATGGACACTAACAACACCAGAGGAGTCGCAAGTGCGTTGCCATCTTTTGGAGGGAAGGGTTAGGGGAGGGAAAGGGAGAGGAGAGAGGAGAGGGGAGGGGAAGTGGGTCTCCGGCGCTATCACTGACCGAACGAAACGCAACAATGCAAGCACTGTTACTTCACGTCGGTTTTCTATGAGAGGGTGGTACTACCCCGGGCGAGCCGACCCATTCATGCTGAAACCTATAATAGTTTCAGCGTGACTCTACCACCATTAAAAAACTGTACTCTACTAGTACTGACACTGACACACATGTTAACGTGGGTGCAATAAGGATGAGGTACGAGCGCTGGTGAGCCTGCTCCGCCTTCACCTTTTCCTCATCCGTCCGATACCTAAATCTGCTTTTTACGCATCTACTTCAGAGCGGTCAAAAAGTTTGACGCGGGCTGTACTAACGTGGAAAATGAGAGCTAATTTCCCTTTTACACTGCGACCATGTAATGATCGGAGTATTGCAACTAAACAACAATCTGCCAATTTCGTGAATAATTTTGTAAATTTCTCTACTGTCTTCAGTCTTACTCAGTCACTTTTCTAACTTAATTTTTTACTTATCCCTTCCATGCGTTTACATACATTCCACAATTGATTATCTTTATATATAAATTTCATCTGTACGTGTGTATGTCAACGAACTTGTCCTAAACGGCTGGACCGATTTTGATGAAGTTTTGTGTGCGTGTTTCAGTGGATCCGAGAATGGTTTAGATTCACAATTGGGCCAGGTAGGTGGCACTGTGGTTGAATTTTAGATTTTTTTTATTTACAAGGCAGAACAACGTCCGCCCGGCCCGCTAGTTAAATATAGATATGAATTATTATATTATAAATGAATTTAATAATTAAAAAAAACTAAAATACAAGAGTAAGTAATAGATACATTTCAATTCCTAATTGCCGGAAATAATAAGATAATGTCCATACCGAGCTCAAGTTTAGTATCTGCTATTTTCAGACCTCTATACCGTGGATTAGTCAAAGACCGCAGGGTAGCATTGAGATGTCTTTAACAGTAACCCTTATAAACTGGTATTATTCGACTAGACGCTTCAAAGGATTAAACTGGCTGCTTATTCAGCATCGGGCAACGTTTTACGTAATGCTTCCTAATATAGCTTCGGTGGGCAGTTACAATTTATCGCCGTTCATTCTATTCGACACTGGAAATTATCTATACTAATATTATAAAGAGGTAAAGTTTGTGAGTTTGTGACGTTGTGAAGTTGTAGGAGGTAATCTCACGAACTACTAAACCGATTTTGAAAATGATCATACCAGTAGAAAGCCACGTTATTTGTAAGTGTCATAGGCTATATATAATGACTCTAACACCAAAAGGAGCGGATCAACAATTAAAAATGTTTTAAAATCGGGGCTTTTTTTCCTTTTGAGAGCTTCCGCTGCGTCTTGGCCCAAAATAACTATTCCACGCATACTAAGTCACGGGCAGAAGCTATTAACTAATTATCTATACTAATATTATAAAGAGGTAAAGTTTGTGAGGTTGTAGGGGGTAAGGAGGGTAAGGAGGTAAGGGGGGATTAGGAGAAGAAATGGTCGAACGAAAACGTTTCTTACGAATGCTGCCTTAACTATGAGAGATATATGATTGAGTTCTAGAGAAAAGTTGTAGCTTGATAATGCCTATTACCGCCCAACGAAATGGGCATAGCTCGGCAAGTACACTATATCTTAATGGGAATATTTTATTCTTTGCTATTAACTAAAGATACAAATCACATGCTTCAATTAAATTATACGTTTACTCTAACACTGAGAAATTAGTGTAATCTCTATATGTTATAAAACAAAGTCCTCTGCCATGTCTAACTGTCTGTCTGTTCCCGATAAACTCAAAAACCACTTAACAGACTTTCATGCGGTTTTCACCAGTAGATAAAGGGATTCATGAGGAAAGTTCAGCTATATAATTTGTCTAGTTTTTTTTTTATTATCAGGGCGGGACATCGTAACGGTAATCATATTTTTACAAATGATTATGGTGAAATAAATTGTCAATTTGTTTGTTTTATTTTTAACGACATTATAATTTGCATTTTTATATCACGCTTTTATTAGCTTCACCTGTATGTATGTATGTTTGTAACCGACCCCTTTGAGCTCGATTTTGTCCTACTTTGAACGATCAGATTTCATTCAAACTTTGCACACTTGTCAAAGGTCGATGACAATGCAATAATCCGAAAAAAAGGTTAAAAAAATTTAACTAAAAAATGAATAATAAATAATAGTAAAAAAAAAACTAAAAAAACACACTTTCATAAAAAATCCAACTAAAACAACAGAAAATAAAATGTAATAAATTTGGATTAAGAATAATGTAATGAATAAATAAAAAGTATAAAGTATAAAAATAAAAAGAATAAATGTAAATTAGAAATAAATGTATATTTTTGTAAAAAGTGACAAAAAAAATGATAAAAATACTGATATCTGGAGATAATTATATTAACATGCGTCACTATCAACTTTTGTGAAGTACATATGTTGTAAAATATCTCAGTAAACGGAGCAATGAATAATTAATTGCAATGATAATATTCTTGAAACTACTATGTAATCATTCAAGTAACTCCAATATAATACAAAATGACAGTACTTTAGAAAAATAAATGTTCGAGTTACACACGTCGCGTTATTTCCATGTATTCACAACGATTGTGTTAGTTTAATTTCTCCAAAATTTCCCTCTGTGACATTTACAGAGGCTTCACTGATACCGACAGTGTTGCTATAATAATAATTATTATAAAAGAATGAATGGGATAGTTTTATTTTATACTAGCTGTGGTACCTCATGTACAAAACAATGACTAATAAAGTCATCTGAACGTAATTAGTCCATTTGTTTATCTATTTTTCTCTAATACTTAAGTCGCGGCGCCATTAAAATCACAATAACTTTTGATAATGTGGACCGATTTTAATGAAACAAAGACTAAGTTACTCCCGAGGATATACTTTATGGTTTTAGCGTGTTCATACACAAAGACAAGCAGACAGATAGAGAGTCAGACAGGCATTTCTAAAAATTATTGAAATGTATTCTATTGTTTATTTATTTATTTAAGGTTCACAAAACTGAGTTCAATGAACAAAAATGGACACGAACCCTTTTATATGTGAACACAGCATGCATAATACAAGAAGACAAAGTCATAGTATTAATACAAAGAAAAATGAAATTATATTAAACATTTAAATACATTTTTTTTCTAATTGAGACCAAAGAAACACAAAAAAATATATCGAATTTGAAACGTAAACTATTACAAAATGAAAGCATGCGATATAAAGGGCAATGTTGACCTGCGTTAGTTCTTGCTAATGGTAAATGAAAAGTTTGCCTGTTAAGTAAACGACTGCCTATACGTCGCACACTAAAGGGTATTTTTTGAAGAAAATCGGAAGATTCTAGGAAACCGTGTATCAATTTGTGTATAAACATTACATCATCTATTACCTATTCCTAGACACCTGCAACAATTTTTTTCGGAAAATCGAAAAAGTACTGTCACGTTAGATTTACATTCTTATTAAATGTTACCCTTCGTTTATGTTTAAACATGTAATGTAATTTTTGTCTAGCTGTAAGTTTCCCTGAGAATCATTACATAGTATAAAACAAAGTCCCCAACCGCGTCTGTCTGTCTGTCTGTTCGCGATAAAATAAAAAACTACCGAACGGATTTTGATGCGGTTTTCACCAGTCGATAAAGTGATTCATGAGGAATGTGGTATATAATATATCAAGGTTTATTTTTAATCAGGGCGGAACAACGTCTGCCGGGTCCGCTAGTTTAAAATAAAATAGATTAGCGACCCGTGCAAGACTTCGCATAGATGCAATTTACCAAGCATTACTAATGTAAGCGACAGAAAACTATTTTAACAATTAGATAGGCTTGTGGTCAAATAATAAAACTTATAACGTATAAAAAAGTTATGTAAGTATCATATTTAACGGTGTGGTTCAAGTATTATGAAACGTGAATGCACACAGTTATTCAACTAGTATTTGATTATTATGTTATGGGACGGATGACCTGGTTGCAGCGTACATTAATCTTGACGGGTGGCAGGGCGCGAAACTACTTGTGTGTTCAGCCTATATGAAACGTGAATGCACACAGTTATTCAACTAGTATTTGATTATTATGTTATGGGACGGATGACCTGGTTGCAGCGTACATTAATCTTGACGGGTGGCAGGGCGCGAAACTACTTGTGTGTTCAGCCTACCTACCTGGAGAGAAGATCAACCCAACAGAGGAGCTTGTGCGAGTTGTGGACTACGCTATGAAACACAACGCCGAGCTATTGGTGGGCTGTGATGCCAACGCACACCATACAGGTTGGGGGAGTAGCAACATAAATGACAGAGGTGAGTTCCTTTATGACTTTATCACTTCTCACAATCTAGTAATTCTAAACAAAGGGTGTAAACCAACCTTTATAACACGCGCTAGACAAGAGGTTCTGGACATCTCATTCGCCACGAAAAATTTAGCTAGGAACATAACTGACTGGCATGTAAGTGACGAAAACTCTATGTCTGATCATAGACATATAAAATATGAACTATCACACTCGCTACAAAGTGAGAATTTTATATATAGGGACCCTAGGAATACTCGATGGGTATCCTATAGAGATAACCTAAGATATAACCTGGAAACAGTCCCTAAATCTATCAAGACAATTGAGAGTCTAGAAGTGGCAACAACTGCTCTTACAACGGCGATTGTGGACGCCTTTGAGCGTAGTTGCCCTGTACGACAAAAGACCTCAACAAGACGAGTACCTTGGTGGAACAAAAAACTTATGAAACTGAGGGAAAAAACTAGACACCTTTTCAATAGAGCCAAAAAAACCAAAGAATGGGAAGCGTACCAAATGGCTCTAACCAACTATAACAAAGAAATTAGGAAAGCCAAGCGGGCATCTTGGAGGAAATTCTGTGAGGAAATCAATGATATGCCTCACGGAGCAAGAATTCACAAGGTGCTGGCCAAGGACAAACCTAATCAAATAGGGCTCCTCAAAAAACCAGATGGTACTTTTACTGCTAATGTAAAGCAGACTATGGAGCTTCTTACCTCAGTCCATTTTCCAGGTTCTGAGAGTCTTATGCCACAAAGCTCACCAATGCCTTCCAAGGCTAAACCTCAGTCTGAGGACTGGCGTAGAGCGACAACAATCATAAGACCACAGAACGTGAAATGGGCTATAAAAACGTTTAAGCCATATAAAACAAGCGGTGAAGATGGAATACAGCCCGTGCTATTACAGCAAGGGATGGACGTTCTAACACCGACTATAGTCAAAATCTTCAGAGCTAGCCTTGCATGGGGATTTATACCTGAAATATGGACAAAAGTACGAGTCCTATTTATACCTAAGGCTGGCAAGAAAGACTATGCTTTACCAAAGTCTTTCAGACCCATAAGCCTTA
This sequence comes from Antheraea pernyi, assembly GCA_015888305.1. NCBI lineage: Eukaryota > Metazoa > Arthropoda > Insecta > Lepidoptera > Saturniidae > Antheraea > Antheraea pernyi. Next base: position 244,368 of record MU159362.1, on the reverse strand, counting down.
CATCATTTCTTCTCAAAACACTGGAGAAGATACTTGATAAATACATTAGGGAGGTGATACTGGTTACAAACCCTATACACGCTAACCAACATGCCTATAGCAAAGGTAAATCTACCGAAACTGCCCTACTATGTCTGACAGACAAGATAGGAAAGGCATTGGAAGACAAACAAATTGCACTATGTGCATTTCTAGACATTGAGGGTGCTTTTGACAACACCCCAATCAAAGCTTTGATCCAGGGCCTTGTGATTAAAAGAGTAGATACTACTATCACTAGGTGGATCGAAGCAATGCTTTCAAATCGCAAAGTCAATTTGACACTACATGGCACAAATCATGAGGTGGTAACCACAAGAGGATGCCCCCAAGGTGGTGTGCTTTCACCACTATTATGGACCTTGGTGGTTGACCAGCTCCTGCATAAGATGGACGAACTGAGGATAGACACCCAGGGCTACGCCGATGACCTGGTGATAGTTGTCCGAGGTTTCTGCCAAAGTACTATCTCGTACCTTATGCAGAAAGCTCTATCTGCCATCCACAAATGGTGCAACGATAACGAGTTAAAGGTCAACGCAGACAAAACAGTATTGGTACCATTTACAAAGAAAAGGCGTCTTGACAAATTAGTACAACCCACACTAAACGGCAAGACAATTACCTTTTCAACAGAGACCAAGTACTTGGGAGTAATTATAGACCAAAAATTAACTTGGAATAAACAAATTGATGCTTCAATTCAGAAAGCAAAAATAGCAATGGGTATATGCGGACGACTGGCTGGTAAACGCTGGGGTTTAAACCCTAGGCTGGTCATTTGGCTTTATACCGCAATAGTCAGGCCCACACTAACATACGCCTGTGTGCTCTGGAGCGGTAAAACTAGCCAGTTGACTGTTAGAACCCATTTAGCTACGGTACAAAGGACAGCATCTGTCTTAGCGACGGGAGCTATGTCGACCTCCCCTGGAGCGGCTCTGGAAGCTATGTTGAATCTTTTGCCCCTTCATCTACATGTAGAAAAGGTGGCCAGGTCAACAATGCACAGAATGTACGTACAGGGAAGAACGCAGTGGCTATCCTTGTCCCTGAGATCATTACTGGACTCAGTGATAGAAACACCAGTTTTAGGCATGATATCAGACATAACATTACCTGAAACTAATCTCACAAAATTCTACACAGTAGACATACCCACACGGGACTCCTGGACTAACAGTGAAATAACGTGGAAATCGGGTAGCCTATTGTGGTACACTGATGGGTCCAAGATGGGACCTAACGTAGGCTGTGGTATTTATGGGGAGCGACCCAAAATTAGGCATCACACTAATCTTGGTTGTTTCGCCTCCATTTTTCAAGCAGAAGTGTACGCTATATTAGAGTGTGCCCATACTAATCTGCAAAAAGACTACGTAAATCATACAATTTATATCCACTCGGATAGTCAAGCCGCCTTATTGGCCCTTGCTTCAGACTCAGTTGAGTCGAAACTTGTGTCAAATTGTGTGGCCGTATTAAATAGTCTGGGTCAAAATAACAGACTAATTCTGCGATGGGTTCCGGGACATGCAGGCATTCCTGGCAACGAAGCCGCCGATGAGCTTGCAAGGGCAGGTGCTATGGGAATACACATTGGTCCTGAACCATTTTGTGGAATACCCAAAAGCCTAGCTCTCTTGACCCTTAGAAACCATTACAATCAAGAAGCCAAAAGATTCTGGCATAACTTGCCAGGACAAAACCATTCCAAAGAACTTATCAGGGCATTTAATCAGCGATATGCTGGCAAGGCCCTGGCACTCGGTAGGAATCAATTACGGGTTTTAGTGAGAGCACTCACTGGACACTGCTGCCTTAAAAAGCATCTGTACAACATCGGTGTCCAGAGCACAAGAGAGTGCAGATTTTGTGATGGTGCGGATGAGACCCCCAAACACCTCTTGTGAAGCAATACATGCTTTCCCAGAATCCGGTTTCGTGTAGGCTTCAGTGGATCACATTCACACAAGAGGTGTTTGGGGGTCTCATCCGCACCATCACAAAATCTGCACTCTCTTGTGCTCTGGACACCGATGTTGTACAGATGCTTTTTAAGGCAGCAGTGTCCAGTGAGTGCTCTCACTATAAAAAAAAAAAAAAAATATGGGAGGGATAATAATAAAATTCAAGTGTCTCTTGAGCGGTCTAATCTCTAAAAGGGCAAGAACGAATTTTACTTTTGAACTATTCACAGAATTATCTAGGCTAAACATCCTTTTCCCTTAGAGGTTAAGCAGTAATAATAAAATTTGAGTAGATGTATCTTACTATATATTTTTGTAATTATATAACTTATTTTAAAGAAAGTCGTGTCTAAGTATTGTAACTAAGTGTAACTAGTAATACGATGTTTTAATACCTATAATATCCGTTAAAACAAAACGAAGATTAGGTAGACCTAACACGAGATGGTCAGATGACCTCCGTAAAATAGAAACAGATTGGCCTAACGCAGCAATAAACAAAAATACATGGCAGAACATGGAGGAGGCCTTTACCCGAGAGGGGTCCAAATAATTTAAAATCACGTACAATATTTATTAACTTAATAATATTACTTTTTTTATAACATTTTTATTGATTTAACGAATGTACTTACTTGGTTTTGAAATAAATGGACTTTTTATTTTATTTATTTATTATTTATTAATATCCGTTAAGTCCACTTAATTATACTGTGTCATTGTTGTTAATCCCTTTTTAAATAAATTACTAATAAACGTAAAGTGAATAAAAGGGTTAACGAGGATAAGTTTTTAATAGCAAAATTTCAACAAAAACAAATAAAAGAGTTCACAATTAATCCTGGTGAAATGCGTAGTTCTCACAAAATAGCTACATTGTTTGTACGTGAACTTTAATAGTGATCAATCAGAAAGTTGATCAACGTAATAGAATATATCTGTAATATGACACTCTCACAGGCGTTTATGTTCGGTATAAAAGGAAAAATAAAAGTTACTCAATTAATTATTTTTATGTTAGATTTTATCGCTTTTTGCTCTTATCGAAATATTTTTTCATACGCTGCAATTTACAAACACACACATACATATACATATAGATAGCTAGCTTTCATTTCGGAAACGGTTCATTTTTCTGGATGAAAGGTTTTGCTATTGTATCTTTGACAACATGGTGATCGCCTGAGTACCGTAAAAGTTAATTATTCAATTCCTCTCCTTTTCATAAACGCACCACGCCCGCTAGTCTTCGGAGCCACAGTTTTAAGGTAAATCCTATCTGGGCACGAACTAAAAAGTTCGCAACGTATCTTTGCCGTACCGTAAAGCTGTGGAACAATATCCCGGCCAGTGTGTTTCCTCCTTCCTATGACATGGGGTCCTTCAAGCGCAAGGTGAAGAGATACTTACGCAGGCCGGCGTGACAGTGGCAACCGGCGATGGATAGTATATCTCTCGGTTGTCGCTATTATTTTTGGATTGTACTGTGCTTACCATCCGGCACATTACAGTCGTTTTGCCGAGATACAATAAAAAAAAACATAAACAAACTCACTTACGTACTTTTAATATTTATATAAACATTTGACACCTTATCAAAGAAGTGACAATTATGCTCATCATATAAAAATCGATGTTGTATGGGATGAGGATTGAATCTGCAATCCCCCATCTCAACTCCCGGCATAATTACGCCACGAAGCCTATCGAGAATAATTTATTACAAAAGCATATAAATAATATGACAATGTTTGTTATAAAGTACATAGTACATTTTAGAACACATACGGTTTCTTAATACTTCAAGGAGATAAGTGGAATAATTTTAGAATTTTACTTACGTAAATACATGTTTGAGTCATATCACTGCATATTATAAAACAAAGTCCTCTGCTACGTCCGTCTGTCTGTCTGTTTGTTTGCGATAAACTCAAAAACTACTAAGCTGGTTTTCATGCAGTTTTCACCAGTAGATAAAGTGACTCATGAGGAAGGTTTAGATATATAATTTGTTAAGGTATTTTTATGATCAGGGCAAGCAACGTCCGTCGAGCCTGCTAGTGAAATCTACAGCGGTAAATAAGGGCCATAAATTTCGCAATTAAAGAACTGGTGAATATTATCATGTTGATTTTTTTCTATATATCTTCGAATGAATCAATTAAAGTCGACAAGATTAACAAAAATATCCAGTTTACTCACATTATTTACCGCTGTGCTTTTGATTTTATACGAAACTTTTATTACGGATACATTACGAATGTATTACGGATTCGATTATATAACAGTACTACATTATGTATGCGTAACGGTTCCTTGAACACTCGGAAATTGGTCACAACCGCAATTCGTAAACAAGATCAGATAACTGATATAATAGCAAAGTTAAAATTTCTTCAAATATCTTTTAAGCTTGTCTGTCCAAAAGTTTTTGTTTTCAAAGTTACTCTCGTCGCGTTAATGCAAACAGATTTATGCTAAAATACATTATAGTCAAATAATATGGCTATAATACGTCTTTAATAAGAAAAAAGGAATGTGTGTATTTATAATACGCATGTGAGAAGTTATATTTCTTTGGGGGGAATAAAAAGAATACTTTGATACATTTTTACCTTTTTGAACAGAAGTTTCTCAAAAGTTCGACTGATGATATCAAATACTATGAATAAAGGTTTGTAAAATTAACACCAGAATTACACAGTTCAACAAAAATTTTAATAAACTTGTGTCGTCCTGGATTTCTTGACGAATTTATGTGATTTTCAATAAACATTTTGCAAATACGTTAATGAAAATAGTGAATCGGCTCCATTTTTTTTCTATTTTGTAATATGTAGAATATTTAAAATAATTAACATTTTAGATCGGTTTTCCGAACATTAATTATAAGTGTTTGGTTTGTGATTAAAATTTTCTTTTCACGGATTTACTTCGCGCATACAAATATCATGTGATTTGTAGGTGTGACCTGTGCATATCTCACTTTGCTTTAGTCTGAAGTCTTGGTTATTTAACAGGCTTGGAGGATGCATGACCCTTGTTTGTGTAAGTTGGTAAACGTGTCTAACTGGATCGCGAACATCATTCATCACGTGTAAGACCCGTAATAGTCCCACTATTAGGCTTAAGTGTCGCGTTCCAGGATCAACGGGTAAATATATTCAGTACTCAAGAGACGTGGCAGAGTATCTAAATCCATTGGACTACTATTACCAAATGATAAGATTTTTTGGTTTGTCGCCTTTCATATTCATTCAAATAATTTTGGTACTAGAAACTGTGACAAACTGTTCGTCCCATATTTCAGACTCAGTAAAGCAGTAACAGTTTTTTAGTTTTACAACAAAGTCTCGAAGCACATTAACGATTTGCCGGACTGTAAGATTTAGTTTTATGTCAAGAGGGTTTTGTGTATAGAGTAGATTAATATGTGAACGTTGGTGATCTCTAGAATTAATATCTCTTAGCATCCATTAAAAACGACTGTAATTTGAATTTATTATAAAAAAATATGTAGATTAAAAATATAAATGCGATCCAGTTTCTTACCGGTTTTTCTCGATAAGTGGATTGTTTTCAAAAAGCGCCTACATTGAATACAATACATTGAATATTTTTGATTATGATTTTGATTCATTGTATAAGCAACTGCCTAGAGAATTTGTAAGTTGACATGACAGCGGCGAACAGCGTCCAGTTTTAGATTTGTCAGTGGTCAGCGTTTTTTTGCGGATTTGCACTGTGTTTCCCATTTCTTACAGTACTGTCACTCTGTCATGCCCGGATAAAAAAATATACTAACAAAATAAAAAAATACATAACGTTATCTTAGGACACTGTTTATTTTACTTGAAAAAATATATGAAGAATTTTGTCCGCATCGACGGAGCGCGATACACTCAATAAACTTTTAGAAGATAAACTTTCAGTACATAGCTATATAGCATAGTTTCATCTATAACTGAACATAAAGCAATATTGTTTCTGTCAATATATAGAGCAACATAGTTTTACTATACACATATACAAGATATGAAGATATTTCGAACAATGTAATACTGAAGGGTAAATCATCACTAGGTGACAGAATCACATTACAGAATTTGTAAATGCTCTATATATAATAAAAATAAGTATAATAATCTAAGTAAGTAAGTAGTAAGGGCACTTTATTTAGTAAATTATCTTTAATATTTTTTGCCTCTCTGAATCCGTTTAGGTTCGAGCTTACGCATAATATCATCAAAAGTTTATTTAAGTTAAAAGATTTAATTCAAAATGACAATTAAACACATTTTATATCCATGATTATTTAAAAACATTCGGTTAATTATAATTTAATATTCTTGGTTACATTTGTCATCTTGTTTCATTTTCCATAGTTAAAATTTAATTTTTAAAGATGAGTTCATTTTCACTTGTTCATTAGTTTTTGTTCTATTTCATATGTTTATCAATACATATTTAATTTTTTTTTATATCATAGGGGGCAAACGAACAGATGTGTCACCTGATGGTAAGTGATCACCACCGTCCATAGACACTAGCAATATCAGAGGAGTCGCAAGTACGTTGCCAAACTGTGTTTGGGAGAAGGAAGGGGAGCGGATGTGGGCCTCCGGCGCTCTCACTGACCGAACGAAACGCAACAATGCAAGCACTGTTACTTCACGTCGGTTTCTGTTTTCTGTTAATGTTACATATTTATTCTTTCAATATTATTAATTGTGTAAGTTCTAACAATGCGATAAAGCGTTTTAGGTTTTCTGTCTAGTATGTTCCTTATTATTGTTATTATATAATTCTATGGACCGTTGACTGTTACATTAATACTTAATAATTAATAATTAATTCTAAATAAATAAATACAAAACAAAGTCAAAATATTATTATAGTAATCTAAAATTGTCATTTATTTGTCCTTAAGTTGTTATACATATAATGTAATATGTATTTATATCTAAGTTTGTCGTCGATACAGCTATATTTAGTCTAGCGTGGACTTTAGATGCAATCTCTGTCAATTGATTAATATTATCTATACTAATATTATAAAGAGGTAAAGTTTGTGACGTTGTGACGTTATAGGGGGTAATCTCAGGAACTACTAGTCCGATTTGGAAAATTCTTTCAGTGTTATATAGCTCATTTATCGGGGAAGATTATAGGGTATATATCATTACGCTAAAGCCTATAGGATCGGAGCAGCAATGAAGAATGTTGCATAATCGGGGTATTTTTTCCTTTTCAGAGCTTCCGCTGCGTCTTAGCCCAAAATAACCATTCCACGCGTACGAAGTCGCGGGCAGAAACTATTAACTAATTAAATTATCTATACTAATATTATAAAGAGGTAAAGTTTGTAAGGTTATAGGGGGTAATATCTGGGGAGTCGGAGAAAAAATGTTTCTTACGAACGCTGCCTTAACGATGAGAGATATATGATTGTTCTAGAAAAAAGCTGTAGCTTGATAATGCCTATTACCGCCCAACGAAGTGGGCACGGGTCAGCTAGTAACTTATAATTTCTCTAACAACAGCTTATTTCAATAGTAATGATAGTAAAAATGTATTGGCATTTAAAACTAATAGCTAATGTATGTATTTAAGGGTTCAGTCATACAATGTACTATAAACTGCCCGTGATACTGTTTGCATTAAAGTTCAAGTATAGAATTTAGTAATAATGAAATATAGCCTATAGTAATGGTGGATAACCTTCTTAATAGGAAACCCTTAGGTGTTTTATCGTGGTAAATGCAAGTATATATAAAGATTTTTTTTTTATTGAAGAAGGCGTCACTTTCCGATGCGATCGGGCGACCAACTTCGATCTGACTATGCTCCGTGATGGAGCGAAACACGTGTTATTGATTGTCGTAATTACACATCAAATTGCAACATATTTTAATTAATTTATTGATAATTATTATATTTATATTAATTAAACTAGCTGTTACCCGCGGCTCCGCACGCGCTTTTTTAAAAATTAATTAAAGAAATGTAAAATTGAAAGTGGGTGTGTACATTACAGAAACGCTTTTTCAAAAACATTTGTAACTACGATACGAACGCCATCTACTGTAACATGTAACGTGTACATTAGATATATGAATACTAATAGTATATCGAATGGGATGGGATTTATCATCAGCAACATACCTGGAACTTCAACCTACTATATACCAAACTCAGTGCTCACTAACACTATATAAGAAAGTAATGAAAATTATATACTATACATTATCGAACAATATATCTTAAATCTTCTATTTTATAGATAGATATAATATTGTATTGTCGATATACTTAAGATATTCTTACACGTTGCTATAATAACTGAGTTATGTAGAAGCAAACGTGGTAAATAAAACAATATGGCCGCCAAATTGACCAAAAAGATGATATAATTCATATTACATACAAATATATGTCTTTCAATTATGTATATTTATTCTTGGAGTCAGTAAGGCACGCGTCTCACGCAGTTGTAACATATTTTTAATCAATTTCACACGGAC
>MU159362.1:201705-235725 GCA_015888305.1 Antheraea pernyi | reverse complement strand
CTGCTACTAACGAAATCTCTCAAAAGGAAAAAAGTGCCCGATTTTGAAACATTCTTCATTGGTGCTCTGCTTCTATTGGTCTTAGCGTGATTATATATAGCCTATAGCCTTCCTCGATAAATGAGCTATCTAAAACCGAAAAACTTTCTCAAATCGGATTGGTAGTTCCTGAGATTATTAATTACTTTTTTAAGGTCTGTTATCTACCAGTAAATACCCCGTGAAAATCGGCCCAAAGTAATGCGGACGAAGCCGCGGACAAATAAAGTAGAATATGTCAACCGCTATAATTTCGGTTATCTGGCAGTAAAAAGTAAAATTCCCGTTAAAATAGGTCGAGTCGTTTTGGAGATTACCCAGGACAAACAAACAAACAGACAAAATATAATAATATAAAAATATAGACAAAGTATAAAAAAAGTTTTTTTTGGTCATTTGTAGCCATATCCATTCATCAAAGAGTTGTTGTTATTTTAATAGTACATACACAAACTTTATTTTTATAATACGTAATTGAGAACAAATAAAAAATTGGAAATAAAAGTAGTATGAACTATTTGAATAGGAAAATAAAATAAACTTTGAAAATGTTAGCTTTGATACTTACCACATAACTTCAGAATTAGCAGTATGGATTAATTCCTTCGCCTTTGTATTTGAATAGGAAAACAAAATACACTTAGAAAATGTTAGCTTTGATACTTACCACATAACTTCAGAATTGGCAGTATGGATTAATTCCTTCGCCTGTCCTATTGGACGAATATTATTACTACTACTTACTACGTTACCATGGCAACGTATATAATAATAACGTAATCGCTTAAAAGCAAAAAAGTGCCCGATTTTGAAACATTCTTCATTGGTGCTCTGCTTCTATTGGTCTTAGCGTGATGATATATAGCCTATAGCCTTCCTCGATAAATGAGCTATCTAAAACCGAAAGACTTTCTCAAATCGGACTGGTAGTTCCTGAGATCATAGCGTTCAACCAAACAAACAAACAAACAAACTCTTCAGCTTTATATATTAGTATAGATATATATTTCATAATTAATATATATGTGTATAAATGATATATTGATCCTTTTTTTTGTTGCAGTTAGACGTAGTGTTCAATCAATTCCAGGCGGAAGTGCAAAGTAGCGTCCACTATAATATTTATATAGATTTTACCTGTCACTGTGCCGATGTGATCGTTTTTTCTTTGGCCATAAATGGAAAGCTCCATATATAACGGGATTGACTAGACTGTTTGACATCCCAAAGAAGAATATTCCAGAAAGGAGTTCTTCACTTTGCTGTAACAAAAAAAAATAGAAGAAATTAATTTATGCGTTTTATTCTGTTAGTTATTTTTAAGTACAAAACCGTAATATGATGTTATTTTCATTTCTTTTCTTAATTATATTATTCATAATGTATGCAGAAAAGACACAAAAACCGATTTGATATTCTAGTCTCACTGTTCTTTACATAAATTAACTGTGTGATGAAAGGTTTTGTTCCCGATGTCAAGTAAACAAGAGCAAGGCTACGCTGGGAATGTGAATGAGGTGCCTACGAATACCTTATTACTAAAACACTTAATTGTGTCGTGTGTTAAAGTGCCTTACTTTTTGCCTTAAGGTACATTTTCAGTTTATGTAAATAGGAAAATAATATAATTAATATTCTTTATTAATTAAATAACATATTCTATACATGATAAGAATACAAATCTAAAGTACCCACTTTTTGAATTTTCGTGAAAAAAATTGTTACAGGTGTCTGAATGAGTAATAAAATACATTTCAATCATTTTTAGAAATGTCTGTCTGTCTATCTGTCTGTTTGTATGAACACGCATCACTGCTAAAGTATTGCGTTTACGATAAAACAATAAAATAATAAAGCATATCCTCAAGAATAACTTGGTCTTTGTTTCACTAAAATCGGTCTACTCCATCAAAAGTTATTGTAATTTTAATGTAGACGCGACTTAAGTACGAGAGAAACGTAGATAAGTAAATGAACTTAATACATTTAGAAGATTTTATTACATTAGGTTCCACGCATACGGAGTCACGGGCACTGCTAGTATTAAATATAGTTGTTAATTATATAGTCTACGAAAATAATTTTAATACACATAAAAAAATCGAATGGCAAAAACCGGGCACTAGTGACGCACATTAATAGTAAAATCGATATAGTACGTCGCGTCGTCACGGCAAACGATATGACGCTCTCTTGTATCGTCATGCACCCTCTACACCACTGCTCTCGACTTCTTACTCTATACATTTCGTTGCTCCTCTGTGTTATCTACTTACTATTTCTGTCCGACTATAGTATGCAAGCCAAGTACCTCTCTAGAAGAGTGAAACTGAAAATATTCAAGTCTAACGTCAAGTCAGTCTTGCTATATGGGTGTGAGACCTGGAAGGCTACCGTAGATCTCACACACCAGCTCCAAGTCTTCGTTAACCGCAGTCTGCGTCATATATTGAGAATCTTCTGGCCAGAGACAATCAGCAATGTAGATTTCTGGAAAATGTTCCATGAAGATCCCATAGACCATCAAGTACGACGTCGAAAATGGACCTGAATCGGCCACACTTTGCGAAGGGACAACAGCCATATCCCTAATCAGGCATTGGACTGGAATCCCCAAGGCAGGCGGAAACGTGGTCGTCCTAGACAAACCTGTCGTAGATCTGTGCTTGCAGAGTGTGCGAAAATTGGGATTGCTTGGCCTAGACAAACCTGGCGAAGATCTGTGCTTGCAGAGTGTGCGAAAATTGGGTTTGCTTGGAGTGAGGTGAAGCGTCAAGCCATCGACAGATCGAGATGGAGAAGCATTGTGTCTGCCCTACATAGGATCCCAAGAGAGAGAAGAGATAGTATGCTTGACATATTTACCGCTTATTTGCGTGCTTTGTATAATTTCGTTTTTGTTGTTTAAAATGTATTTCCTTGTCTATACATTCTCTAATTATTATTGTAATCAAAGTAGTATTTAATTAAAGAAATTATTTTTTTACATAGACTATTTATTGGTTTTCAAAAATTATACATTTTAAAATCAACTTTTAAATTCTCACATCTACCAGATATCCTGTGACGGACGGAGTGTCTCGTGATGACCAACAATCTTGCATTTAGAAAACTAATTTGCTTGGAATCACTGTAACAATATTTTTCTAAGAATTTAACAAAACTCATTCGTTACAATTACATCAATTGAATGATCACAATTTTTTAATTTATTATATTAGGACAGCCCGGTTTGAGATCATGGGAGATTATATTTCACCACATACATCTTTTTATAATTGCCAAGAATTACCTGAATGTATACTATTGTATTGTATTTTAGTTAATATATTGTAAATACTTATTTATAGCTTTTAAAAACGTTTAATACCAACATAAAAATAGCAATTTAGAAAATGGTTTGCTCAGTAAGATATCGTAATATTTTTATCAGATATAAAACGTATCGAATCATTCGAATTATACTCTAATTTACGAGCTTTTACTGATATTGGTTATTTCGTGTATATTAGTCGAGTATTTTACGATTATAGACGACATTTCGTTATATTTTTTTAAAATTCCAAGCGTAAGCTACTAATATTATAAACGAGGGTTTGTTTGTTTGTTTGTTTGGTTGAACTCGCTTTTCTCAGGAACTACTGCTCCAATTTGAAAAATTCTTTCAGTGTTAGATAGCTCAAGACCAATATAAGTGAACCACCATGAAGAATGTTTCAAAATAGTTTTTTTCTCATTTTAAGTGCTTCCGCTGCGTGTTAACCTTAACACAAAGTAACGAACAAAGTCGCGGGCAGAAGCTACTCGCATAAAAATCTTAAAGTACATATTTATATTCAAGAATAAATATGTATAGTTCTTTCTTTCAGGAAGAGGGAAGGGGAGGGGAGATGGTCCTCCGGCGCTCGCACTGACCAAAAGAAATGCAACAATACAAGCACTGTTACTTCACGTCGGTTTTCTGTGAGAGGGTGGTACTACCCCGGGGGAGCCGACCCATTCATGCTGAAATCGGTGATAGATTTAGCTAGATTTAGCGTGACTCTACCACCTATATGTTATGTATATATGTAATATTATGTAGTCCAAGTACGTGGTGTCGGGAGATTTTAATTAGAAGTTAAAAACAAACTAATTTATTAAAGAAGGAAAAGTGTCAATGACAGAAATAACCTTCTATTGTGGACTGTGAGCGACATTTTGATGAATTAAGCTACTGTTGAAATGTTCAAACGGAAAACCATTATAGTATCTAAACTGATGTATTTCTAAGTGTAACAAAAATAATGTTTGAAAGATAATGTGTTAACATATTAGTCACAATGTAACTTTGCATTATTTAATACACCGAGTCAAAGAAAAATTCAATCGCTTTTTAATATTTAGGTATTAGACTAATTTCATTCAAACGTTATACCAGGTAAATGCTTAGACAGCAGCAATATTTATGGAGCACACTCTTCATTCGATTCTCATTCTAAATCAATTAAAAAAATAAGTTAATATTTGACCTAATTATCTAGAAATATACAAAAATTATACTCAATCCTCTAATCGTCTATGTTAAAGTACAGTATCAATAAGCTTCGGAGGAAGTGGGAGTGAAGCCAACCAACTAACAAAGGACAATTTTTCGGTTTTATTGTTCGTTTTATTGTCGAACGTTATCAACTTCGGGTCGCCGCTCGCAGGTTTTATCACCGTTCATTCGACGTAGGTTTATTTAAGATATTATCCATACTTTTGAAATTATTAGAACAAACTTTACCTAAGGTTCTCTTTGTTGTTTATTAGTATTTGTTTTGATATTATTATTTTATGTGTTAAATGTGACCATGAAGCGTCATATCCTAGAATATTGCGAGTCTAACCTTTCACATGGTATAAGATTAAAAATACTTGGGGATCTTAATATTTCCAATAAACTGTTGTATGTATTTTATACTACGAATTTGGTACACTTAATTGTTTATACTGAGCAGTCTTTAGTCTCCATAGTTTCGATTGCTTTCCTCTTATTGATATAACAATAGATTTAGGCTCCACAGGAAACCTATTGTTTTGTTTGGAATTATTTAGGCTCATCGCCATTTAACAGATTCTATTGTATTAAACATTGGGCTTTCATTAACTTTTAATAAGAAAATTCCTCAATGCGAACAATATAATAACGCTCGTAGAACTGATGTTTAAACTTTACAAAAATGGGTGGGAGAGTGTATACAAGGCTTTATAAAATTCTCGTTAGAGCTTTTCTTGCTCAGGCGATAAAGGTTGACGTTTATTGGGATAAATATCCACACCTCATTTGAGTTGTATAGAGAAGGAAACTTAAACCAATTTTATTCATTCTTATCTAGGATATTTAAGAAATAGTTCATCATAAAATACTGCAGGCCGTTAGGCCTTTTCCGAAGGAAGGTATGGATACAGTCACCACATTAGGACATGAGGTATTGGCGATTTCAAATTATGAGAAATCCATATTTCTATATTTTCCCACATACGACCGTACTGCAGGAACATTTCTTTGCTTCACGCTTCCTCACAATGTTTTCTTGCACCGTCATCCGATAACGTTATCTATTTAAATTAGCAGTAATAGTTAATCATTTAAAAAAAAAAGTGTGTGTGCACACGCGTTAGTAGTTATACTTCTTTGGCGTAAAAAGATAAAGATCTTTCCAAAAATTTTATTTTTCGCCTTATTCTATCTTTGTTGAAAAAACGACAATCACAATAGAAAAAAGGTATGTAATACATTGAAAGTTATAATACAAAGAAATACAAAGAAACAAAATGTTGACTATAGCTAACTTCAGGGTGTCGGTTTTTCGTGACGGTGTGCGCGCATCGTAAAAATTTACTCTCATCATTTTTCCCTAACGCGCCAGAAGAAGTATAACTTCAAAAAACTTACGTTTTTATCAGGATTCAGGAATGTGAATATTAGCATCATAACGTAATACGGTGTCCACCATACTAAGAAAGCGGCGACAATGACCACAGACATTCGCAGTGATTTCATTTTGGCACGGTCAATCAATCTTCTTCTGTTCATGTCCGGTGTGAAGTACTTCTCTTGTCTCCTCACTTCTGGCTTGAATACTTTTTCACTTTCTGTAAAAGGAAAATTATTAATATTTCCATTTTACTACGTATATCGTAACGTACATTTGACGATGCATTTAGTTGGTTGGTTGATGGTTCGTCCATCGGGCCGTGAGTGCTTCGGCCCGGGGACGCTGCGGGTTATAACTACAAAACGGCCATAAAAGATGATAATCCCACTATAAAGGTTTTTCAATTAAAAGACCGATGCTTACTCATAATTGAAATAGTAACACGAACAATGGTTAAGTATAATAGTAATAATTCTTAAGTAAAATAATAATAATAATCTCGTCATTCTTGGTCACTGTATTAGTTGCATTATATTAATAATGATTTTTGATTTGATTTGAACAAAAAAAAACAAAATCAGAGAACAGGTGCAGACACTGGGATTAAAAAAAAAATCTCTGAAATGTGCATAATTTAACGTGACAATCCTTTACCACGTCTACAGAGATTTTTGTACCACTATTACGATCCGTATAGAAACATTGTTACGTTCCTATCTGCGAACGCTAAAGGAAAATTCTAAAATTATATAACATTACGAGAACTTCGAAAGTTCGGGCACATATTTTTTATTCAAGATTAATCTAGTCTTGAACAAGTTAGTGAATGATTCACGTACATATTAATTCTCGTTTAAAATAGAAAGTCACAGTCGAACCGTGCTTAAAGTTCTAATTTGTTCATCGAAGCGAAACTAAAAAGATCCTGATACCGAACAACGTCTTGATAGCAATGTCGACAAATGTGTACGTAAATTTTTATGTTTGTGTAATTTTATTTTCACCGCTTAAAACGACATCTTTCTTACTTGCGAGCGTATTATATAACTACAATTGATTTGAAGTAGATAGCTTTTTATTATTTAGTGGTATAATACCGAAGTAATGTAGTAGTAGTTCGTAATTACCATTACCAGTCCATAACGATGCAAATTTTCAAAAAGAAAGCCATTTAGTAACATGCTTGACATCTCCGAATTTTAATGCAGTACGAGTTAATTATATAAATACGGCAAAAATATCCACCACTTTCACAAAGTATAAAAAAAGTAACAAAACCAATTAATGTATTTTTTAAAACAGAAAACATATAATAAATCATTGAAGAAAATTAACAATGGACAATTAATTAATATACGATATAGCGTAAATATACTTTTCGGCTACATAATATGGATGCTGTTCCTTTTTGCACGGTATATGTTTACAATTGTATTGATATGTGTTAGATTACTTGTCTTTATCGTAGTAGTTAATAGTTATAAAATAGTTAAATGTAAGTTAGGGTTTTTTAAAGGAAAGTCGGACGCCTTGCTACTGATAAATAGAGATTTTATAAGAGGTGGTAGAGCCACGCTGAAACTATTACTGGTTTTAGTATGAATGGGTCGGCTCGCTCGGCGTAGTACCCTCTCATAGAAAACCGACGTCAAGTAACAGTGTTTGCATTGTTGCGTTTTGTTCGGTCAGTGAGAGCGCCAGAGGCCCACCTCCCTCCCCTTCCCCTAACGCCCTTGCGACTTCCCTGGTGTTGTTAGTGTCTATGTAGAGTGGTGATCACTTAACATCAGGTGACCCATATGTTCGTTTGCCTCCTATGAAAAAAAAAAGAAAAAAGAGATTATAAATGTAAAAGACAAAATGACTGTATTAAACTGCAAAAGTTCATGAGCCTTGAGCCATATTATCAATTTATTTTCAAAAGTATATTAGTAATATTCAGTAAATGTAAATATAATGGTAAAATATGTAATATATAATATATATATACATGGGAATTGGAGCAGGGTATTGACATAGAAGAATAGAAATAACTTATTTGTAACATATTAAGGGCCTTATTAAAAATAAATGAAAAGCTATAAGGATAATAAATAGGATGAAATGTAAATGACACAAAAGCGGCTTATTTTCGATTAAGACGAAGTTACGAAACTCGCATAGTTAAGAAAGTTCAAAGCTTAAACGGTAGATAATGCTTTCTTTACTTCCTGGAATGTGTTATTCGGCGAAATTTATTACTTGGTAAGAATTTCGTCAATAGTATATATATATTTCTCATCGTCCCTAATTTGTCCATAACGTCATTAATTAAATACTTAAGAGTTTGATTATCGTCTTATATAAAGTACTTCGCCTTGAAAGTTCCCTTGAATGATGCCTTTATACCCAATATACAAACATTTATATTCATAGCGTTAAATTATTTGGAAAATATTTTCTGGATACGACTATTTCAGAACAATTGTATTAAAGCAAACAATCGATATTGCTTTTTAAAATGTATTACCTGTATTATATATTATTGTATTGCTATTGGTCTCCTAGTGGTCGAAATTCGACCATAATTCATTTTTACATTCAATAAGACCAAAGAGAATAATAATTATTTCAGTGGTTCCATACATTTATTAAAGATAAATTATTTATCAATTAATTATTAATGTATGTTATTAATTTACATATTATATTATTATAAAATTAACATACAATTTGGCCAGTTAATTTCAAAGGGCATGTAAGGTAGAGAACGTAAGTCATGTTAAAAATATTGAATGTAGGATGAAAAAAGGTAATTGGAACGTAAGAGTAAAATGACGGATGGCGAAACGTCTTTTTCATTTACATGTGTGTATATGTTGTGTGTCATTTAAATAGTAGTGTGTGTAATGTATATTTTAATTATTATAATGTGTTTTAATGCATTTTATAAAAAGAAAATAGCTTTATGCACTTCTCCTCTATATCAACTTTAACTATGCTAAATTTCAAGTTCGTCCGTTCGTGCAATTCGCTTATAAAGGGGTACAAAGTTTTAAGATTTAAGTTATAAGTATATAAGATTATATTACAGTAATATTACCTAATTTTTGTGGTGTATTACTTTAACGTATCTGGAAAACTTTCTTGATACAAATACCTAACATACACGTATTACAATACAGTATATTTACTGTACAGAACTTATTTCGAGTCACCTAGATTAGGTATAAGGAAATAGTAGGTCAAGGACAGATAAACAGATTTAGGTTACTTTATCTTTAAATGGCGTCGACATCTCGGCCGGAAGGAATTAACACAATGCCTGGATAAGGGTATTATTTTTTTGTAGATTAAATAATACGTTGTGAATTTTATTAATAAATCCTGTCAACAAGATATTTGAGTCTTTATAGAAAATGGAGAATTCGCTCACATTATTGTAAAATATAACTAATAGATGATTGACGTGTCCAATGTATAACAATATAGAAAACACTAGCTTTTCCTCGTGGTTTCTTTCGTGGAAACAGTATGTTTTCCCGTAATGAAAATTACTTTATACCATTTTTGTATCCCTGACAACGAATATACAAAATGTTATGATAATTCTAACAATGAAAAAAAATCTTTTTCGTATTTATAATATTACTAAGAATTAAAGTGAATATTTCTCCACTGAGTTTGTATTGTTAGGATACGATATGAAGCTAATTTATTTAAAGACATTATGGTATGAACATTACATTTTGATGAAAAAAGTTTTAGCGCCTCCCCTGACAATAGTCCGCGAATCTCAGGATGAGTACCGCTGTGTTACAAATGTGTATGTTATAAATATGTTAATACAAACTAAATTATATTACATACATTTATACCAAGGATAGACATAGTTACACAAAGACTTCAATACGAAAATTCAATCGACACCAGAACTGTTTTCGACGCAATTACGATTCAGCAAATTCTCTCCAAAAATTTTGGCCGGCATCCAAATCGTCAATTATTTATTAGATACCGTTTATGTGAAAGCAAATCCTTATATATACTATTTTTCCATACGGCAATAAACTATTCTAACAATTTATTAGGTACTTACGTGCTATCGTTCGTACTGTAGATACGTAAGTCGATACGAGGATAACCAAAGGTAGAATGAACATGAAGACCAATGATAATGTAGTGTATGCCTGCTCTTGCCATCGTTCTGTGTAAAATCCATGTGTGACACACTGGTAGAAGTCTTCGATGAACGGTCCTTTTGCTACGCGGAATACTACCGCCTGAAAGAAATCGAAGATATGTAAAAAAAGTCATAAGTCAAATCAAATAAAAATATCCTTTATTCAATTTAGGCCCTGAGAAGGCGCTTATGACCGTCAAAGCTACTACCGGTTCGGAAAACAGCCCACTCATCGAGAAGAACCGGCAAGAAACTCGATCTGGTTTATCTTTTCATGTCATATATTTTTACAGTCACATAAAGTCATTCGTTATTAGTAGATGCACAGAGAGGGGCGCCATTTCCAGATGTCACAATCGTTCACATATTGATCCACCCTATAATAACCTTTAGATATTAAAACCCGCTTGACATGGTTCTTGAACTCACTATCAGGCAAATCGGTAATGTGTTTTGGGACTTTGTTAAAAAAACCTAACACTATTACCTAAAAACTGTTTTTGGACTTAGTAAGCCTGAAGCATGCATTCCAATTTGTTGCTGTTTCTAGTATTTAAATTATGCTGGTCTTTTACTAGATCCAGCATATCTAAGTTTCGATCTATCTAAGTGCCGAAAGAAGTGAACATTCAAAACAATGAAATGTGTACTTTTTTTAATTTTTATATTAATGTTAGTGTGGATGACGATATTTAAATTTATTAAAATGATTAAGATTAGTGTGGTTTTCATATCTATTGGCACTCGGAACAATAATTATATATATTTTTATTAAGTTTATTTAATCATTGAAACGTATGATGAGCTGCACAATATAGATATTACATGTTTTTTTTTTGTTTTTCTGTCATAGGTGGCAAACGAACAGGTGGGTCACCTGATGTTAAGTGACCACCACCGTCCATGGACAATAACAACACCAGAGGAGTCGCAAGTGCGTTGCCACCCTTGTGGGGAAGGGTTAGGGGAGGGAGAGGGAGAGGAGACAAGAGAGGGAAGGGGAGGTGGGTCTCCGGCGCTCTCACTGACCGAACGAAACGCAACAATGCAAGCACCGTTACTTCACGTCGGATTTCTATGAAAGGGTGGTACGCCCGGGCGTGCCGACCCATTCATGCTGAAACCAGTAATAGTTTCAGTGTGGCTCTACCACCATCAAAACCACACACACAGGCCCATGTAAAACGCGTCGTTACTTTGACGCAAGCCGCGCAGCGCAATACGGTCGGTCATGCTTACATAGGATGTCATGACGCGAAATTATCTCCTTATTTATCTCCTGCCAAAAATACCATTAAGGCTACTATGTTTTCTCTATAAAAAAATTAAGTAGGGATTGAGGATTATCTCAACAAGACTTTTTAATGGCCGACATAACGACATCGACTGTCAACATAATTTGTTACCGACGGTCATCTTTTTTTACTGCGCTGGTAGTTTTTGATTAATCTGAGCTTTAATGTAATTTATATTAGCCGTATATTACCGCGAGAGTAAAACGATAGCAGATAAAACGACTCACGACTATTAACGACTTCATACTAAATAATATTATAAATAAAAAGGCGTATTTTGTAAGAGGTGAGGTATTTTAGATTAGGTGAGAATAAACACGCCGCTTATCAATATTTGATCAACATTCGTGAATGAAGAAAAGGATAATTATATTGAAGTCTGATTTATATTAATAAATCCGTAGTTCTGTCTGCACATTTTTTTTTCTTCAAAATTTATGCGAAAATGTAAACTGTGACACAAAAATGTTATACACGGAAAGTTTATATTAACTATTTTCTCGAATGAGATAAAACTAGAATTGGCATAAATACTTTTTAAATTGTTTTTCATGAGATTTTATATTCGAAAATATATTTTACTACTATTACAAAACTATAATATTTTTTTCCGTACCCCTGATAACCTGTGTGCATAATTTCTTATTTGTTTGAAGTTATACTTCTTTTTGTACACCGTCACGAAAAACCGACACCCTGAAGTTAGCTATAATCAACATTTCGTTTCTTTGTATTAAAACTTTCAATGTATTAAATACCTTTTTTCTATTGTTAGTGTTGTTTTTTCTACAAGCGTAGAATAAGGCGAAAGATAAAAAAATTTAAAAGATTTTTATCTTTTTACGCCAAAGAAGTATAACTTCTAACGCGTGTACATAAGTACACATACACTTTTTTTCTTCTTTCTCGAACTTACTATGCCCCGGACTTATGCGTAATTTCATGAGGATTCGTTGAGTGGTTGGAAGTGTAATAAATAAATAAATCGATCCACATTCGCGTTTATTATATTACGTTGGGATCATTTTAGAAATTATTACATATATTTTATGTTATGATATACTACCTACTTTCGCGACTTCGTCTGCGTTGTGTAGTTACTTTGGACTAACGGTAACACGCAGTAAAAACTATCAAATAGAAAAAAAAAGATTTGAAACATTCTTCATTGGGGTTCCGCTCCTATTAGTCTTAGCGAGGTGATATATAGCCTATAGCCTACCTCGATAAATAAGCTATCTAACACTGAAATATTTTTTCAAATCGGACCAGTAGTTCCTGAGATTAACGCGTTCAACCAAACAAACAAACCCTCCGGCTTTATAATACTAGTATAGATATTCTATGTTCATATTTTAATAAACAGTTACATAAAAATAAATACTGCATTAAAAAGCATTCCCGCGGGTGCAACTAAATGTAAATAATTGTTGTGCAGGGAAAGTATACGTCATTGAAAATCGTTAAAGTACAAGAGTTGTTATTATTTTTTAAATTAAAAAAAATCCATAATTAATTTAATCTCAACTCATTTTGCTTAAATTTCGTACACAATATTTATTCCAATTTTTTTTTGGTCTTTTCGAAATTATTGGGAATACTTTTATAAATCATAAGCATATAAGTTAACTTCCTTTTTTTACATATTATAGGAGGCAAACGAACAGACGGGTCACCCGATGGTAAGTGATCACCGCCGTCCTTAGACACTAGCACCACCGGGGAGTCACAAATGCGTTGACGGCCTTTTAAAAAAGTAGTTTTAAAGACTTTTAAAAAAGTCCATAGTTCAAGTATCACAATTTAATCAAATAAAATAGCGAGGCCAAAATAATTAAAACGCATGTGGTGGGACTTTCTAGTTTACAACATAAATTAATAACAATTAGAAAGCGTATTTAGTCATTATGTCAACAGATTTCAGAAAAAAATGTATTAAATATTTTAATAAGTAATCTCCAAAAATAAAACTAAAATATTAGAAAAGTTTATTAATCTAGTGAGAACACTTACTTTATAATAAATAAACTTTTATATCAACGATTCGCATAAAAATTGTTATCTTAAATTATCAGGGAGTTTACCACTGACAACATAGTCGTTAAATGAAGCACCCGCTGGATATTACTACGTTCTAAATAGACAAACTTAATAACAAGCTTTAGTTTTTCAAAAGTACAAGTAAATACAGGGAAAGAAAACGATATAAAGAATATATATATATATATAGAAAGCAAACGAACAGACGGGTCACTAGATGGCAAGTGATCACCGCCGCCCATAGAAACTAGCTTTTATAACTCGGCAGCACCTTATGCTATCATATCGTGCAAACTTAGGAATTACTCGGGAATAGGCGCTCTCTAATAGTGCCTATTGCGACTGAGGTCACTGAAGTCAAATTTTGTAGAAATTTCCTGTTTTTTGTTATCTATACATATAATAAAAATAAAGTGTCTGTATATTATATTAAAATAAAAAAAAAAATCACTGATTGGGCATGAAAGTGTACACGCTTCTGATAACAAAAATGCAATTTTTAAAATTTTTGTCGGTCTGTCTGTCTGTTTGATCCGGGTAATCTTCGAAACGGCTGAACCGATTTTGACTGGAATTTCACTGGCAGATAGAAAAAATTACAGCGCGTTACTTAGACTTTAAATTAGACTATCTGTTAACCGCCGCTTCGTCTGCCATGCTATCTTCAAAACGGTTGGACCGATTTTCACGCCACTTTCACTGACAGATAGATAGCTGACCTTATAAAAAGTAATTTAAGTAATTTTTATTTAGACTAGATCTTAACCGTGGCTTTGCTTGCAGTACTATCTACGAAACGGTTCGACAGTTTTTTGCGGAACTTTCACCGGCAAATAGCGGACATTATAAAAAGTAATTGAAGCAATTTTAGTTTATACACGCTTCTGATAACAAAAATGCAATTTTTAAAATTTTTGTCGGTCTGTCTGTCTGTTTGATCCGGGTAATCTTCGAAACGGCTGAACCGATTTTGACTGGAATTTCACTGGCAGATAGAAAAAATTACAGCGCGTTACTTAGACTTTAAATTAGACTATCTGTTAACCGCCGCTTCGTCTGCCATGCTATCTTCAAAACGGTTGGACCGCTTAAATTTCGTACACAATATTTATTCCAATTTTTTTTTGGTCTTTTCGAAATTATTGGGAATACTTTTATAAATCATAAGCATATAAGTTAACTTCCTTTTTTTACATATTATAGGAGGCAAACGAACAGACGGGTCACCCGATGGTAAGTGATCACCGCCGTCCTTAGACACTAGCACCACCGGGGAGTCACAAATGCGTTGACGGCCTTTTAAAAAAGTAGTTTTAAAGACTTTTAAAAAAGTCCATAGTTCAAGTATCACAATTTAATCAAATAAAATAGCGAGGCCAAAATAATTAAAACGCATGTGGTGGGACTTTCTAGTTTACAACATAAATTAATAACAATTAGAAAGCGTATTTAGTCATTATGTCAACAGATTTCAGAAAAAAATGTATTAAATATTTTAATAAGTAATCTCCAAAAATAAAACTAAAATATTAGAAAAGTTTATTAATCTAGTGAGAACACTTACTTTATAATAAATAAACTTTTATATCAACGATTCGCATAAAAATTGTTATCTTAAATTATCAGGGAGTTTACCACTGACAACATAGTCGTTAAATGAAGCACCCGCTGGATATTACTACGTTCTAAATAGACAAACTTAATAACAAGCTTTAGTTTTTCAAAAGTACAAGTAAATACAGGGAAAGAAAACGATATAAAGAATATATATATATATATAGAAAGCAAACGAACAGACGGGTCACTAGATGGCAAGTGATCACCGCCGCCCATAGAAACTAGCTTTTATAACTCGGCAGCACCTTATGCTATCATATCGTGCAAACTTAGGAATTACTCGGGAATAGGCGCTCTCTAATAGTGCCTATTGCGACTGAGGTCACTGAAGTCAAATTTTGTAGAAATTTCCTGTTTTTTGTTATCTATACATATAATAAAAATAAAGTGTCTGTATATTATATTAAAATAAAAAAAAAAATCACTGATTGGGCATGAAAGTGTACACGCTTCTGATAACAAAAATGCAATTTTTAAAATTTTTGTCGGTCTGTCTGTCTGTTTGATCCGGGTAATCTTCGAAACGGCTGAACCGATTTTGACTGGAATTTCACTGGCAGATAGAAAAAATTACAGCGCGTTACTTAGACTTTAAATTAGACTATCTGTTAACCGCCGCTTCGTCTGCCATGCTATCTTCAAAACGGTTGGACCGATTTTCACGCCACTTTCACTGACAGATAGATAGCTGACCTTATAAAAAGTAATTTAAGTAATTTTTATTTAGACTAGATCTTAACCGTGGCTTTGCTTGCAGTACTATCTACGAAACGGTTCGACAGTTTTTTGCGGAACTTTCACCGGCAAATAGCGGACATTATAAAAAGTAATTGAAGCAATTTTAGTTTATACTAGCTGTTAGTTGTGACATCGCCCACAATGCTATCTCCAAAACGGTTCGATCGATCTTCAGATAACTTTCACTGGCAGATAGCTGATCTTATAAAAAGTAATATAAGCAATTTTAGTTTATACTAGCTGTTAACCGTGGCTTCGGGTAGGCTTAGTTGACGATACTGTGTTCTTGGGTATTACACTTGATTCAAAGTTACAATGGGGTCCTCACGTAAAAAAATTGGCGGGAAGACTAAGTTCTGCTGCATTCGCAGTTAGAAAGATTCGCCAGCTAACAGATATTCTATTTTAAGGGGTACTAAAACATATAAAAATTAAAGATCTTTTGTTCAGAATTTTTTGTTCAAACCTCCGATTTGGTGAGGTCCCCTTATATAAAATACAGGTAAGACCTAAAGGGATGGTGTGAGAAAGGTAGAAATAAATAGAAACTAACAGAAGAAAATGATAAATTGAAGAAAATTATTTCCAGACACATAATAATATTAATATATACCAGGTGAATGTTTAAACAGTAAAACCCTACTACCGTGTGGTAGTCCATGGTCACATTTAACATACAAAATATTAATATCAAAACAAATACTAATAAGCAAGCAGCAAAGAGGATCTTAGTTAAAGTTTATTCTAAAACTTTTTAAAGTATGGGAACGATACTTTTATGACTAGAAGGTCGAGAGAAGCTCCACAAACACCATAGTGTTTTAATTTCAAAATAAGGGTACTATGGTCAACGCAGTCAAAAGCCTTAGACAGATCAAAAAACACACCAATTGCATCCTGCGATCCCTCCCAAGCTCAAAAATATGACTTAGTAACGTTGCACCAGCGTCAGTAGTTGATTTTGATTTTGTGAAACCAAACTGTCGACCATCCAGACACTTAATATTTTAAGTGATTGTTTCAATAGTTCCTTATACAGTGTAAGTGAGCACTGAGGTAGTTATATTGTTGCTTATGGTTCGAATAGTGATACACCCAGTATCATTGTTTGGAAAAGTAATGGATACACAATAGAATCAATTAATGAATCCAAAACAAAGAAATTTTTAATACAACAATTAACTTTTGAAAATGAATTCCTTTTTGTACAAAATTTATCATCAACTGTAATAAATATAATTGCTACATCAAGTTGAACTAAGAATCTGAGTCTTGGATTACATTCATGAGCAAACAAATTTTTGTATTTTGATTTTACAAAGTATTTTTGGCTCATTTTTGTATGAATGTAGAACGAAAAAGGGTAATTGGAACGTAAGAGTTAAAAAAATACATACAGTCGAGCATAGCAACCTCCTTCGCAACCTTTTTTGAAGTTCTTTATTGACGGATGTCAAAATGTCTTTTTTATTTACATGTGTGTATATGTTGTGTAAAATTTAAGCATTAGTGTGAGTAATGCATATTTTAATTAATTTAATGTACTTCTAATGCATTTTATATAAACTAAATAGCTTTAAAATACTTTGTAAAATCAAAATACAAAAATTTGTTTGCTCATGAATGTAATCCAAGACTCAGATTCTTAGTTCAACTTGATGTAGCAATTATATTTATTACAGTTGATGATAAATTTTGTACAAAAAGGAATTCATTTTCAAAAGTTAATTGTTGTATTAAAAATTTCTTTGTTTTGGATTCATTAATTGATTCTATTGTGTATCCATTACTTTTCCAAACAATGATACTGGGTGTATCACTATTCCTTATAATGTACATACTACATTTAATTCAATATCACCCAGAAATACCACCAACCCATGATATCGTGTAAAATTAATTGATAATTGTGTCGTGAGTTGCGATAAGTTTCTTTATTTTCGTAAAGTTATGTTTACTTATTATTTGAGAGCCTTACCACCTTATGTAACCGTCTGTTTTTTGTTTCAAATTTATAATTAATTTCAATTTTCATTTAAACATGGATTTTTTTTAATGTTTATATAAATTAAAAAAAGTGACAAATAACTGCGTAGACATGATGAAAGCCTTTGATCATAGAGATTATAATCCCTTTGATAAAAAAACCTAATAAAGTTCAAAATTTAAAAATTCAATGAACTATGGTCGAATGTCGACCACTGGTCGCCCACTAGTTTATTATTAATGGTTGAAGCTACAGATAAAATGTTAATAACACATTTCTGGGATTTTTTGTTGTTGACTGGGCTAAATTGCCTCACAGTCCGCGGGGTCTCTCTGGCACGGGTAAGCAGAGAGCTTGTGCATCTATTTTATTTTTTTACTGATTGATGGTGGTAACTTTTCGTTCCGATTTATTTTGTTTATATCTTTCTTAGGCTATTTCTTCCACTTTTTAGTTTCTCCTTTTTATATTTCTATATCCTTATTTTGCTTTAATTTTACTATTTATGTTTCTATTTAATTTGGGTTTGCATTTCCAATTTTATTAACTTTCTGTCGTTTATGTTGTACTCCTATATTGTATATTGTTCCAAGCTCAGATTTTCATGGCACTGGCAGAGCAGCACTCGCTTGAAGATTCTTTAACTCAGTTTGAGCTAGCTTAGATTCAACCTTTATTCCTTCTTTTGTTTTCGTTTAGGTAACCAGTAGTCGCTCCATACCTGGTTAATATACTAAAAATTTTTAAACTAAATCTCTAACATCGATATTTCTCCAGATATTGAGCTTTTACTTTTTTGTAGCATAACATTTTTATGGATTACTGAGCTAAATAAAAAAAACTGTTATTTATTACAAAATTTGTCAATAGTTATTTATAAGATAGGCATGTTTAATTAAATACAGTACGCATATAACTGGCTCCGATTTCACACGTCTCGCCATAACGGTGCCTAAAATATTAATATAGCTTTCTATTGTAGTTTAACAAGGTCAAAATCGCAGGCAACTGCTATTCGTACTATAAAATATTAATACATTATCATGAATGTAATTATAATATATATTTTGTTGTCGATCCGATGTATGTAACACGTTAAACTTGACACCAAATTATTTTTATTTTTTTTATGTCATAACTGGCAAACGAACTTGTGGGTCACCTGATATTAAGAGATCACCACCGTCCATGGACACTAGCAACACCGGAGGAGTCGAAAGTGCATTGCCAGCCTGTGTTTGGGGGAAAGGGAGTGAGGGGAGGTGGTCCTCTGGCACTCTCACTGACCGAACGAACCACAACAATGCAAGCACTGTTACTTCACGTCGGTTTTCTATGAGAGGCTGGTCCTACCCCGGGCGAGCCGACCCATTCATGCTGAAACCAATAATAGCTTCAGCGTGGCTCTACCACTGCCTAAAAATGCATAACATTACCTACTTTTTATTGTAATAGAAACTTAGTTGAAACTTATCTCAAATCAGATGTTACACAAAATAAACGATGTTATTTTCATAGTAATATTACTAATTTACTTACAGTATAATATAAATAACTTAGCGTTAGAAGTTAAGACACTGAAGATAAAGCTGTCGTAACTACTTAATTTTATTTGTCTGAGCTTAGCAAGGACAATAACAAAGTATACTTATTGCTTAACTTTATGGAAACAATAGTTACACAAAAATATACCTAATTATAAGATCATTTTTATTATAAAGATATCATTTTACTTTAATTATAGACATTAGCTGTATACTTAAGCATCTGTAAAAAAGTTTTTTTTATATTTCTTTCTTGTTTATTTATAAGATATAGCGGTAATAATATTATTTAATAGTAAAGATCTCTCATGACTATATGAAGGGTTTAGAAGTGTTCCGAGTTGTTATTTAACATTACGTTAAAATATAAAAATCGTAAAATTTGATCGAAAGGCACCCCTCCCTTTCCCCTCCCCCATGTCTCTCCCCCCTTCCCTCAAACACAGGCTGGCAAAGCGCTTGCGACTTCCCTCGTGCTGCCAGTTTCTATGGACGACGGTGATCACTTTACATCAGGTGACTTGCCTGTTCGTTTGCCTCCTATGATATAAAAAAAGAAACAAGGACAAATGACTTTGATTTTTTTTTATAGTAGCTTGCAAAATGACTGCACTGTGCCTGATAGTAACCACAGTACAATCCAAAAACAAGGGCGATCACCGAGTGACACAGTATCCATCGCCGGTCGCCGCTGTCATGCCGGCCTGCGAAAAGCTGGATATGCACAGGCTGATCCCGAAACGCGACCCGCAAAAGCGAATCACTATGACGGGCTTTTTCGCCATATACATGGTGGTTGCGACCCAGTCAGGCTGTAAAACCCTACCACCCAGCTTTCGCCATTGCCTCGTTCGTTATTCAGCAGGGTGCACCACGTGCAGGTGAGCTTGGCTTGATTTATAATAGACAAAGTATGTTGAGAACATTTCCGTATTCTGTCGATTTTTATCTTTAATAGTTAAATTAATTCAAAGTTAATAATACATTTGTATACATTACGCTGCAATATATATGTGCAATGTAAATAATGCCTTACTTAACAAAGTTTGGAGCTACGCATATCACCGGTCGTCGTAAAAAACTATATTGAAGGTGGAAATTGTAATTGACTAATGTGCAAAAACAGTTAACTTCTCGTTAGTCAATTAGCCTTTCCAATATCGGTATTTTCTTTTCCTCTATATTTATATAAAAATATATAAAATATATTATATAGAAGCTACACAACGTAATTCGATACGAGTTTCTCTATGAGATTACGATGAATAGGGGCAGATATACGCTATATGCGATATGCACCGAATTCGAACACCGCGCCATTTCGTTTGAATTGTAATCCCGTAACGAGCCAAATGTTTCAGTGTATATAATTATCATTATGGAGCAATAAAATGGTGACATAATATTATTTTAAGAGTAGCCTTTGCTCACGGCTTCGCTAGCATTAATATATATTTGGCGTATCCCGCGTGAACACTGCTTTTTAGGATGAAGAATACTCTACGTACTTTTCAATACCCCTTAACAACATATAATAAGCAAAATCTCATTTGATCGGTTAATTTTGTTATTACTATTTATCTTCTATACATCTTTTAACGATTTAAAGTTACCGCTACCAAGTGTTATTATTATTATAGTGTTATTATTCCTGCCTAATGCTTATGGAAAAACTTAATGATATGTAATTTAGAAAAACACTCGCATTAATTACGAAACGTTAAACTATTATACAGGTAATCAAGAAGTACCTAGATTCTAATTTCTGAAAACTGTCTATGATTTAATGTTTAGGAGTCTTGCGACTTTAAACTTTTAATTGCTTGGATACCGCATCTTGGAATTTCACTCTATGATTGCATAGTAAAATAAAAGATAGTCAGTTTCGTCGGAAATTTAAATACGTACACTAAAATTTATGAGATGTAAACATATGTTTGTTAAAGTAAAGACAATTTTAATTAATATTTACCTGCGGCACGCTCAGTATCACGCTGAGAACCCAAGCTATAATAACTAATCTGCCGCTTCTTGTGGCTGTTGCCATACTCTTCATAGGATATTTCACTGCGAGCCATCTATCGACCCCAATGAGTACTAAGACAAACGTACTGAGATACAAAGCAAACATTTGTAAGAACTTGAATAATTTACAGGCTATATTGCCCGCGTACCACTGCACTGTAAACGACCACGCCGCTTCCCCTGCGATACAAAATAATGTGACCAATAAATCAGCAACGCTTAGTTGAAATATTAAGCTGTATATCGCAGTCCACGACGGTCTGGCTCTGCCGCGACCCCTTTTCCCTCTCTTTATGCTTATAATTGTCGCCAAGTTGCCGAAAAAGGATAGAACAGCCATAGTAGATAGTACGCTTGCTCTGATTACAGTACTCTTAGTGAGAATTGGAGCGTGTTCCAGGCACATTACTTGAGTGTTGTTATAAACATAAACTCGGTTAATGACATCATCGGCTTTTGTCTCGTTTATGAGTAGAGCTTCTACACATTTCTCAATAGGCCACATAACGTAGTTATTTAGTATATTTTCAGTTGCACCGAATTCCCTGTGCACTGTAAGTTCACTGGGTTTTAGTGTATCACCATCATATGATGTGGTATTGCTGCCTTCTCTGGCCATGTTTCGTCATACGTGTTTCGCTGGTTAAACTCGAGTGACCTGAAATGAATAAAAAATAATCATGTTAGTCCTTTGTTTATTTTTAATGATCAATACTGGGGTAAATAAGGACTATCGAGTATAAATGAAGATATAATATAAATAAAAAATAAGTGTGTATGTACACGCCTTAGAAGTTATACTTCTTTGGCGTAACAAGATAAAAATCTTTTCATAATTTTTATCTTTCGCCTTATTCTCCGTTTTAAGAAAAAACGACACTAACAATAGAAAAAGTTGACTATAGCTAACTTCAGGGTGTCAGTTTTTCATGAAGGTGTGCGCGCGCATCGTAATAACTTCGGGGTGTCGGTTTTTCGTGACGGTGTGCGCGCGCATCCTAATAACTTTGGGGTGTCGGTTTTTCGTGATGGTGTACGCGCGTATCGTAAAAATTTACTCTCATCATTTTTCCCTAACGCGCCAAAAGAAGTTAAACTTCAAAAATAAGAGTAATTTCTACTTTTTTGCATCAATATGCGTTTTCCGATCGTATGTTACCTAACCTTGTAACAATAAAGCATTTAAATTATACTCGCTTAAATATTCATGATACGAATTACTGATATGGACATTTTATGATTCACTGATTCAATAATGTATTTATTTGGAACGATTGACAATATAGTTATTTGAATTATTTCCATTGTTTTAACGATTTTAGACTTAGACCC
Organism: Antheraea pernyi; assembly: GCA_015888305.1. NCBI lineage: Eukaryota > Metazoa > Arthropoda > Insecta > Lepidoptera > Saturniidae > Antheraea > Antheraea pernyi. The sequence goes on along the minus strand of MU159362.1, from coordinate 213,043 downwards.
CAATTTCACATTTTGTTAGGTGCTATGGCCCAAGATAGTAAAACGTTAAAACTAAAGGGAACTGGTTCTAAAGTGTATGTGGCGGAGCACAGCTATATGTTCTTGATAATATATTTTTCAGTCGAGGGTAGTAGCTGGATAGTAGCTGGAATTACAAAAAGCTCTACCACTTTGTTACGGTTTTTGATGATGCTTCCCTTAATCGAACGTTCAGCCTGTTTGTAGAAATGGAACTACGTCGATCCACAATGTGTCCAAATTTCGCCACTAAGCTATCCTCGCATATTATTCTATAGAAATATATGATACCATGAGGTAAATAAGGCTGAGTTAAATAAGAACGTAGTACTTGTCATAATAGGTACCTAAAATGCTTATTGCCACCGGAATTTTAAATTAAGGTAAAGCTTTATAACTACGGGTACAAAAGAGGATTAGGATAGAATTTTTAACAATCGAATTATTGAACTTCAGCATTTATTATAAATAATTATATTTTTGGAACATAAAATCTATTGTGAAGATTCCAATTCATGTAAATTGATTTTGCATTTTTCGTGAAAAACAAGGGCGATATAGGGGAAAAGGAGAGCAAAGAAAGTAACATTGAGTGAACGGACAATTAGATTGAATACATAAAAATTACAGAAATAAATGTAATATTAACAGCCTGTGCCCGGGATTCCATACGCTTTTTTTTAAAGAAATAATTACAACAATTTAATATTTATTATGATTTATATAGATATTATTGTTAATTATTATAGAATATTAATTTTGTAAGGTGTTGTAGTATAACGTTGGATGCCCCCGATTTCCAAATCAGCATTAATTATTCCCGTACAGAAGAAAGTTCCTAATGATGACATGAGTAATTATGGACCGATTTCAAAACTCTCAATAATATCCAAACTTAGAAAAATCATATATAATGAAGTCAATGCTGCTCTCAAGCACTTCTTAAGTAACGCACAACATGGGTTTACAAAGGGTCGCTCTACTATTTATGACTTAAAATAAATAATACTTCACAGATACTATGAAGAAGGGATTTTAGGTTGATGCAACTTATGCTGATTACAGTAAAGCTTTTGACTTTGTTGACCATTTTACTTTGGAAATGTCCAAACCATTGCTCGTATTTTTCCTCATAAACTTTTCAAATCGGTATCAGGTATCAGGCCCTTCTAAGATTGTTTTCAAAATTTCAAGGTATTTTAAAAATAGGTTTCAGGTGATAGTTATAAACAATTGTGATTTGGAGCTTGATATGTATTCCAAATGACCTAAGAGAGATGTGTCGGAGGCCTTTCTTCCTATTGCACAGGTCCGGCGGACGGAGGAGACGGCCGGTGTGTACCCGGCTATCTCCTAACAGGACGAGGCCCGGCGGCGGCGATTTCGCTACTGGGCCAACCGCTGGGCCGGCACGATGAAGTCTATAGAGATCTCGTGCCGCCCCAACTTAGCGGCAGACGTACACCGTGGGGTTTTAGTCCGTGCGAGTCGAACATAACCCACCCTCTCCCCCGAGAGGGTGGTGTATCCACAAAGATTTCCCCACGATAAAAAAAAGGCTCTCTACTTTTCACTATACTCGTACTTACTAAAATATCAATGGGTGTATGAAATCCTCTCTTCTACTATTCTTTGCTGATGATATGAAAATATTCAGAGCAATTGAATTGCAACTACATGTGAAATAAACTTAACAGGACTTGCGTAGTCTGGACGACTACTGTCTGAGAAATAAAATCGACTTGAATCTATCCAAATGTTTCTTCCTTACTTTCACTTGTGAAATCTAGATCTCCATTTCCAAGTATCTGAAGGGCTTTGAAAGGCAGAGGCAAGTTGTCATGCTTTTTTGATTCAGAATTACTTTCCGAAACTAATATTGGCAATACACTAAACATCTTCCAGGACGCTTGGGTTTGTGATGCGGAACGATAATTACTTTAATATCATAAAGTCCTTAAAGACATTATATTGTACTTATATTTGAAGTCACTTGGAGTACGTGTTGCAAATATGGAATTCTAGTTATCATTTATGTATAAATCGGTTTGAAAGCATTCAGAAAAAAAGTGCGTGCGTACAAAGTACACATATCAGAAATGAAACTTCTTTGGCGAACTAATTTATGAGAAAAAAAAATTACATAAAAAAAATAAATTAAAAATAAAAATAATTAAATTAATTTAATTTAATATAGTTAATTAATAGTTTTTTTGTTAAAACAAAAATGGCTAATTATAGATTAAATATAATTATAATATGATTATTTTAGAATACTTATAAATTAATTCTTTAATTTCTTATTTTTATTTTATTCTAAAACTTTAGATTTCCGAGACTTGAAAAATAGATGAAAAATCTGCGTTTACTGTAAATGACGTCACTTGCATACCTGCGTGACGTTACATCTGTAAAAATGTTACCCTCATGCTCCTAAAGAAGTTTCACTTAAAAAAATTCATTAAATATTTGTAGGTGGTCGAGCCACGCTGAAGCTATTACTGGTTTCAGCATGAATGGGTCGGCTCACCCGGTGTAGTACCACTTTCATAGAAACACCGACGTGAAGTAATAGTGCTTCCATTGTTGCATTTCGTTCGGTCAGTGAGAGCGCCGGAAGCTCATCTCCAATTCCCTTCCCCCTCCTCTCTCCTTGTATCCTTCCCTCCTAAACACAGGCTGGCAACGCATTTGCGACTCTTTTTTTTTAATTATCATTATGGAGCAATAAAATGGTGACATAATATTATTTTAAGAGTAGCCTTTGCTCACGGCTTCGCTAGCATTAATATATATTTGGCGTATCCCGCGTGAACACTGCTTTTTAGGATGAAGAATACTCTACGTACTTTTCAATACCCCTTAACAACATATAATAAGCAAAATCTCATTTGATCGGTTAATTTTGTTATTACTATTTATCTTCTATACATCTTTTAACGATTTAAAGTTACCGCTACCAAGTGTTATTATTATTATAGTGTTATTATTCCTGCCTAATGCTTATGGAAAAACTTAATGATATGTAATTTAGAAAAACACTCGCATTAATTACGAAACGTTAAACTATTATACAGGTAATCAAGAAGTACCTAGATTCTAATTTCTGAAAACTGTCTATGATTTAATGTTTAGGAGTCTTGCGACTTTAAACTTTTAATTGCTTGGATACCGCATCTTGGAATTTCACTCTATGATTGCATAGTAAAATAAAAGATAGTCAGTTTCGTCGGAAATTTAAATACGTACACTAAAATTTATGAGATGTAAACATATGTTTGTTAAAGTAAAGACAATTTTAATTAATATTTACCTGCGGCACGCTCAGTATCACGCTGAGAACCCAAGCTATAATAACTAATCTGCCGCTTCTTGTGGCTGTTGCCATACTCTTCATAGGATATTTCACTGCGAGCCATCTATCGACCCCAATGAGTACTAAGACAAACGTACTGAGATACAAAGCAAACATTTGTAAGAACTTGAATAATTTACAGGCTATATTGCCCGCGTACCACTGCACTGTAAACGACCACGCCGCTTCCCCTGCGATACAAAATAATGTGACCAATAAATCAGCAACGCTTAGTTGAAATATTAAGCTGTATATCGCAGTCCACGACGGTCTGGCTCTGCCGCGACCCCTTTTCCCTCTCTTTATGCTTATAATTGTCGCCAAGTTGCCGAAAAAGGATAGAACAGCCATAGTAGATAGTACGCTTGCTCTGATTACAGTACTCTTAGTGAGAATTGGAGCGTGTTCCAGGCACATTACTTGAGTGTTGTTATAAACATAAACTCGGTTAATGACATCATCGGCTTTTGTCTCGTTTATGAGTAGAGCTTCTACACATTTCTCAATAGGCCACATAACGTAGTTATTTAGTATATTTTCAGTTGCACCGAATTCCCTGTGCACTGTAAGTTCACTGGGTTTTAGTGTATCACCATCATATGATGTGGTATTGCTGCCTTCTCTGGCCATGTTTCGTCATACGTGTTTCGCTGGTTAAACTCGAGTGACCTGAAATGAATAAAAAATAATCATGTTAGTCCTTTGTTTATTTTTAATGATCAATACTGGGGTAAATAAGGACTATCGAGTATAAATGAAGATATAATATAAATAAAAAATAAGTGTGTATGTACACGCCTTAGAAGTTATACTTCTTTGGCGTAACAAGATAAAAATCTTTTCATAATTTTTATCTTTCGCCTTATTCTCCGTTTTAAGAAAAAACGACACTAACAATAGAAAAAGTTGACTATAGCTAACTTCAGGGTGTCAGTTTTTCATGAAGGTGTGCGCGCGCATCGTAATAACTTCGGGGTGTCGGTTTTTCGTGACGGTGTGCGCGCGCATCCTAATAACTTTGGGGTGTCGGTTTTTCGTGATGGTGTACGCGCGTATCGTAAAAATTTACTCTCATCATTTTTCCCTAACGCGCCAAAAGAAGTTAAACTTCAAAAATAAGAGTAATTTCTACTTTTTTGCATCAATATGCGTTTTCCGATCGTATGTTACCTAACCTTGTAACAATAAAGCATTTAAATTATACTCGCTTAAATATTCATGATACGAATTACTGATATGGACATTTTATGATTCACTGATTCAATAATGTATTTATTTGGAACGATTGACAATATAGTTATTTGAATTATTTCCATTGTTTTAACGATTTTAGACTTAGACCCCAATTTCACATTTTGTTAGGTGCTATGGCCCAAGATAGTAAAACGTTAAAACTAAAGGGAACTGGTTCTAAAGTGTATGTGGCGGAGCACAGCTATATGTTCTTGATAATATATTTTTCAGTCGAGGGTAGTAGCTGGATAGTAGCTGGAATTACAAAAAGCTCTACCACTTTGTTACGGTTTTTGATGATGCTTCCCTTAATCGAACGTTCAGCCTGTTTGTAGAAATGGAACTACGTCGATCCACAATGTGTCCAAATTTCGCCACTAAGCTATCCTCGCATATTATTCTATAGAAATATATGATACCATGAGGTAAATAAGGCTGAGTTAAATAAGAACGTAGTACTTGTCATAATAGGTACCTAAAATGCTTATTGCCACCGGAATTTTAAATTAAGGTAAAGCTTTATAACTACGGGTACAAAAGAGGATTAGGATAGAATTTTTAACAATCGAATTATTGAACTTCAGCATTTATTATAAATAATTATATTTTTGGAACATAAAATCTATTGTGAAGATTCCAATTCATGTAAATTGATTTTGCATTTTTCGTGAAAAACAAGGGCGATATAGGGGAAAAGGAGAGCAAAGAAAGTAACATTGAGTGAACGGACAATTAGATTGAATACATAAAAATTACAGAAATAAATGTAATATTAACAGCCTGTGCCCGGGATTCCATACGCTTTTTTTTAAAGAAATAATTACAACAATTTAATATTTATTATGATTTATATAGATATTATTGTTAATTATTATAGAATATTAATTTTGTAAGGTGTTGTAGTATAACGTTGGATGCCCCCGATTTCCAAATCAGCATTAATTATTCCCGTACAGAAGAAAGTTCCTAATGATGACATGAGTAATTATGGACCGATTTCAAAACTCTCAATAATATCCAAACTTAGAAAAATCATATATAATGAAGTCAATGCTGCTCTCAAGCACTTCTTAAGTAACGCACAACATGGGTTTACAAAGGGTCGCTCTACTATTTATGACTTAAAATAAATAATACTTCACAGATACTATGAAGAAGGGATTTTAGGTTGATGCAACTTATGCTGATTACAGTAAAGCTTTTGACTTTGTTGACCATTTTACTTTGGAAATGTCCAAACCATTGCTCGTATTTTTCCTCATAAACTTTTCAAATCGGTATCAGGTATCAGGCCCTTCTAAGATTGTTTTCAAAATTTCAAGGTATTTTAAAAATAGGTTTCAGGTGATAGTTATAAACAATTGTGATTTGGAGCTTGATATGTATTCCAAATGACCTAAGAGAGATGTGTCGGAGGCCTTTCTTCCTATTGCACAGGTCCGGCGGACGGAGGAGACGGCCGGTGTGTACCCGGCTATCTCCTAACAGGACGAGGCCCGGCGGCGGCGATTTCGCTACTGGGCCAACCGCTGGGCCGGCACGATGAAGTCTATAGAGATCTCGTGCCGCCCCAACTTAGCGGCAGACGTACACCGTGGGGTTTTAGTCCGTGCGAGTCGAACATAACCCACCCTCTCCCCCGAGAGGGTGGTGTATCCACAAAGATTTCCCCACGATAAAAAAAAGGCTCTCTACTTTTCACTATACTCGTACTTACTAAAATATCAATGGGTGTATGAAATCCTCTCTTCTACTATTCTTTGCTGATGATATGAAAATATTCAGAGCAATTGAATTGCAACTACATGTGAAATAAACTTAACAGGACTTGCGTAGTCTGGACGACTACTGTCTGAGAAATAAAATCGACTTGAATCTATCCAAATGTTTCTTCCTTACTTTCACTTGTGAAATCTAGATCTCCATTTCCAAGTATCTGAAGGGCTTTGAAAGGCAGAGGCAAGTTGTCATGCTTTTTTGATTCAGAATTACTTTCCGAAACTAATATTGGCAATACACTAAACATCTTCCAGGACGCTTGGGTTTGTGATGCGGAACGATAATTACTTTAATATCATAAAGTCCTTAAAGACATTATATTGTACTTATATTTGAAGTCACTTGGAGTACGTGTTGCAAATATGGAATTCTAGTTATCATTTATGTATAAATCGGTTTGAAAGCATTCAGAAAAAAAGTGCGTGCGTACAATATATATATATATATATCATGTAACATTTTATATAGAAATTGTTAAATCTTCCTCTTTTCCCCGATTAGTTTTCGAAAAATTATACTGTCGTTATTTCATTTAGTAAACTGAACTTCAGCAGAATTATTGTTGAACATTTTTAGTCATATTTTACATAGAAGCATTACTGCCTTTATTTTTTTTATATCATAGGAGGCAAACGGACTCGTGGGTCACCTGATGTTAAGTGATCACCACCGTCCATAGACATTTGCAACACCAGGGGAGTCGCAAGTGTCTTGCCAACCTGTCTTGGGGGAGAGGGGGAGTAAGGGAAGGGGGAAGGAGAGGGGAGGTGGGCTTCCGGCGCTCTCACTGACCGAACGAAACGCAACAATGCAAGCACTGTTACTTCACGTTGGTTTTCTGTGAGAGGGTGGTACTACCCCGGGCGAGCTGACCCATTAATAGCTTTAGCGTAGCTCTACCACCGTTTTAATTTGTTAGTTTATTTCAATTTTAAAAATAAGTAATGAGTAGGAACATCAGTAGTTAGATATTATTGTTATTGATATTACGTCCTAATATAAATAAGAGTAGGTCACCTATTAACTTTTTACAAAGAAGATGTTTCCAATAACTTTAATGACAAAATATACCGTTGTCATATTATTTTGTATGACAAGATGAAAGATTGGACAATTTCCATAAGGTATATTTATTTAAGGAATTTAGTACTCAAAGCGATCCAGATCTCATTTTAGGCAATTGGAGACGATAAAGTTTTCTCTGTCTGGCTACGAATATAACACATTTAGGTTAATACTTTAATCTATTCTTCACCAACTAAATCCGTCCTCATTAAATAGGTCAGCTGCATTATGATTTGATTTTTTCTCAGTAAAACGAATAGGCACAAACTGTGTTTAAGATAACAAAGCAGGTTTAAATTTTGAAATTAATTTATTCTTTTACTTTTTGGACAAAACTTTTTTATTTTACTTTTAAAGGTGATTTTTATAGTTTACTAGCGGGCCCGGCAAACGTTGTCCCGCCCTGATAAAAAAAAATCCTTGATAAATTATATACCAAAACGTTCCTCATGAATCACTCTATTCATTGGTGAAAACGGCATAAAGATTCGTTAAGTAGTTTTTGAGTTTATCGCGAACAGACAGACAAACAGACGAGGTAGGGGACTTTGTTTAATACTATGTAATGATTACAAAAATAATAATTAAAAATTACCTTTTTAATTAAAATTAAAATTTCATTGATTACAGTTTTATATAAACTAAACTTAACAACTAATACTTGATTATAATCGATTTCTTTTAAGTAAATTAATTTTTTTTGGATTACTATTGATCTATTCTATCAGCGTAAGAGCTTCACTGTAATATTTTTGGGATATAATAACTATGTAGATTGAACACTTACCCTAGTGAAGAGTGACCATCACTCACAATGTAAAAATCTCTTATGGGACGGTGATAAGCACAGTGTAAGATCACTGGTGACCATTGTCCCACGAAGATAACCAGCTAGATACGGCTAATTATTAGGTAAATCATTGACTATTGAGAAGACAATTTTAGTCCTTGACAAATATTCTTTTGTGATAAAGTAAATCGTATCCAATAGTAAAAACTACGTAGTATAAAGTTGGATATCTTGTTTGTATATCTTGTTGTGCAAAGTTTTAATTATCATGTTTCGTAATATATAAATTTATATTATTAATAGTTTTCTTATTGCGAGTTATATTTATGTTTTTCAAATATCAAAAATATATTTTATCAAAATCGATTGTGCACTTTTAATCGTTTGGATACGTGTGAAATTTTAACTAAGTAACGAATTATGAAAGATTAATTATTATGTTACATAAACTTAGGAATGGGTAATACTGTTTGTTATTGACTATGGAGTAATAGTAAGAATGGAACAAAAAACTGGATAAAGAAAAATATTCAACTTAAAATTGGTTCGAAGTATAATGAATATTTCCCTGCTGCATAGTGTATATTGTATACCTTCAAAGAAACCTTCCAAGTATTTTCAAATTACATTCCAGAAATTCCAGAAAAAAACATTCCAGGCATTTACTAATTCCAGAAATAACATTTAAATTTTCTTGGTATTATTACATGGAAACCACAGAAGTATATGTAAGAAAGAAATACCTCAGAAGATGGCACTGATTTGTTATTTGCGGCTAAACTTAGAAATCGTCCGTAAACTGGCTAGACGATGCGAAGGGAAAATTATATAATAGTTTTAAAGGTTACTTACTTTACATTTTCTACTTGTAAATTGCCGATAGTTGTGAACCTGCGGTCAACTATACTAATGAAAATTGATCAGCGAGACCTAGACTTCTTTGTCACAGAAACAGGTAAACATTTTATGGTAATGGATAATTATAAGGGAAATAAAATATAAATCACCTATAAATCTGCTACGTAAAAATTTGACTTTTCAAAGGAATTAAAACACTTTTTTTATTTAGTAACTAGTTTATACACTCTCATAGTTTCTCTGGGCTGACGCTAACACGCAGCGGAAGCTCTCCAAAGGAATAAAAACCCCGATTTTGAAATATTATTCATTATGCTCAGCTGCTATTGGTCTTAGCGTAACGATATATATATATATATATACCTAATGATGACATGAGTAATTATGGACCGATTTCAAAACTCTCAATAATATCCAAACTTAGAAAAATCATATATAATGAAGTCAATGCTGCTCTCAAGCACTTCTTAAGTAACGCACAACATGGGTTTACAAAGGGTCGCTCTACTATTTATGACTTAAAATAAATAATACTTCACAGATACTATGAAGAAGGGATTTTAGGTTGATGCAACTTATGCTGATTACAGTAAAGCTTTTGACTTTGTTGACCATTTTACTTTGGAAATGTCCAAACCATTGCTCGTATTTTTCCTCATAAACTTTTCAAATCGGTATCAGGTATCAGGCCCTTCTAAGATTGTTTTCAAAATTTCAAGGTATTTTAAAAATAGGTTTCAGGTGATAGTTATAAACAATTGTGATTTGGAGCTTGATATGTATTCCAAATGACCTAAGAGAGATGTGTCGGAGGCCTTTCTTCCTATTGCACAGGTCCGGCGGACGGAGGAGACGGCCGGTGTGTACCCGGCTATCTCCTAACAGGACGAGGCCCGGCGGCGGCGATTTCGCTACTGGGCCAACCGCTGGGCCGGCACGATGAAGTCTATAGAGATCTCGTGCCGCCCCAACTTAGCGGCAGACGTACACCGTGGGGTTTTAGTCCGTGCGAGTCGAACATAACCCACCCTCTCCCCCGAGAGGGTGGTGTATCCACAAAGATTTCCCCACGATAAAAAAAAGGCTCTCTACTTTTCACTATACTCGTACTTACTAAAATATCAATGGGTGTATGAAATCCTCTCTTCTACTATTCTTTGCTGATGATATGAAAATATTCAGAGCAATTGAATTGCAACTACATGTGAAATAAACTTAACAGGACTTGCGTAGTCTGGACGACTACTGTCTGAGAAATAAAATCGACTTGAATCTATCCAAATGTTTCTTCCTTACTTTCACTTGTGAAATCTAGATCTCCATTTCCAAGTATCTGAAGGGCTTTGAAAGGCAGAGGCAAGTTGTCATGCTTTTTTGATTCAGAATTACTTTCCGAAACTAATATTGGCAATACACTAAACATCTTCCAGGACGCTTGGGTTTGTGATGCGGAACGATAATTACTTTAATATCATAAAGTCCTTAAAGACATTATATTGTACTTATATTTGAAGTCACTTGGAGTACGTGTTGCAAATATGGAATTCTAGTTATCATTTATGTATAAATCGGTTTGAAAGCATTCAGAAAAAAAGTGCGTGCGTACAAAGTACACATATCAGAAATGAAACTTCTTTGGCGAACTAATTTATGAGAAAAAAAAATTACATAAAAAAAATAAATTAAAAATAAAAATAATTAAATTAATTTAATTTAATATAGTTAATTAATAGTTTTTTTGTTAAAACAAAAATGGCTAATTATAGATTAAATATAATTATAATATGATTATTTTAGAATACTTATAAATTAATTCTTTAATTTCTTATTTTTATTTTATTCTAAAACTTTAGATTTCCGAGACTTGAAAAATAGATGAAAAATCTGCGTTTACTGTAAATGACGTCACTTGCATACCTGCGTGACGTTACATCTGTAAAAATGTTACCCTCATGCTCCTAAAGAAGTTTCACTTAAAAAAATTCATTAAATATTTGTAGGTGGTCGAGCCACGCTGAAGCTATTACTGGTTTCAGCATGAATGGGTCGGCTCACCCGGTGTAGTACCACTTTCATAGAAACACCGACGTGAAGTAATAGTGCTTCCATTGTTGCATTTCGTTCGGTCAGTGAGAGCGCCGGAAGCTCATCTCCAATTCCCTTCCCCCTCCTCTCTCCTTGTATCCTTCCCTCCTAAACACAGGCTGGCAACGCATTTGCGACTCTTTTTTTTTTTTTTT
>MU159362.1:172679-198632 GCA_015888305.1 Antheraea pernyi | reverse complement strand
GCGGGACACTTTGGTCCACGCCGCATCAGGGGCAGTCGGAGCAGGGAGTGGGGCCCAGTCCATTCCCAAGACAGACTCCTGGGAGGGTGGTACGGCCTTCTTCACCTGTTCGGCTACAGCACGCCGGGCTTGTCGCGCACGAGGAACTTGCTTCGGTCCCTGCGTCTTGCCTGCAGTAGGCCCAGTTGTCACGGCAGTTCTAGGCCGGTCCCCTGCCAGGAGAGGACGCACAGCCTCTACCGGGAACAACCGGTCTTCCAGCACGACCAGGCGGGCACTCAACTCCTCAGCGGTTCGCTGCGACCCGCCACGATCGCCACGGAACCGTTCCGATCCCCAGCCCATTGCGGCTGGGAGGGTACGAAGTAAGGCTCCGTGGCGACCGCGAGCCCGATACACCACTCCGCCACTGACTGCACGAGTAAGTCCTGTGCAGCTGTGCAGTGGTTGAGGTTCGCCTGGAGGAAATTGCATATGGACCTATCCATTATTGGTCCATATCAATTTCCTCCCGCCTGGCGGCCACCACCTTGGGAACTACTCCCACCACCGGGAGGTCCCTACCCTTGGTGGTGGGGGGCCTACAATTTCGGCCCCCCATCACGTGCCCTGAGGGCCTCCCGGCGTCGGCACACACGGCGCAGCGGGCCACCTCCGCTTTACACTCGGCCGTTTTGTGGCCCGCCGTGCCGCAGCGGTAACACCCGTCCCCTCTGCTAGACGAGGAGGGGCACATGGGACGGGTGTGCCCCAAGCCCATGCACTTATAACACCGCATGGGCTTCTCGTCCAGCAGCCGGACGCGCACCACGCTCCACTCGATCAGGAGCTTGCCCACCTGGACAAGCTCCCGAGCTGCCGTCGCGGGGAGTGTCACGTGGACCGCTCCGAGGCCCCCCCAATTCCTTTTAATTTCGCCGACCTTAAGGTCGGCCACCTTGCATCCGTCCTTGGCCGGCTAGTGTCTATGGATGGCGGTGATCACTTAATATTAGGTAACCCGCCTATTCGTTTACCTCATATGATTAATTATTATTTTTACCATTTACACCTGTAATCCCAATAGCCATAATGAACTTTGCAGTAAACATCATTTGTTGGCTGTCGTAAAGCAACGAAAAACAATTAATATTACATGTTCGAACTACAATCGACATTACGTATCATTGTTTCTACCAAAAAACACGTACAAATTTCTTCATATTGCTTCTGGTCGTTTCTACTAATTGCCGGAAAAATGCATTCTTATACCGAGCTAGTTACTTCTTCAATTATATGAGCGGCATTAATTTTATTGATCTCTTCAATACTACCGTATATGAGGCAACAAATTTTTAATGTAGGTAGTTCTTTATTGATATTTATTACAAATTAGGTTAGTATGAAATTATAAAAGACAAAAATAGCATTTCAAATGATATCTTTACATAGTATAAAATGAAGTCATTTCCGCTGTCTGTTCGCTTAGACCTTTTAAACTATTCAACGGATTTTAATACAGTTTTCAGCAAAATATAGAGTGATTCAAGAGGAAGGTTTATATCATACATACATACTATAGTACAGAAAAGCTGATAAATTAAAGGATTTGTAATAGAATGTCGTAACATTTGCGTTTGAATCGTAAACGCTGGCTCAACCTTACGAGATAGATCAAATTATTGTACTATGGAATTGTATATGTCGGGCCAGCGATAAAATGGTATCCATGTAGAAGTATGACGTCATGGATAGTGACATCATGGTTATGATTTGATCGATCAATCCACCAAGAACAATCGAATAAAACGTTAACCGATACAGAAACACAACACTGAGGTGTGATTGGCCCAACTGTCTGAGCGTGTATATCCAGCCTCTAGTCGTCAGTCGCCTTTTAAGGCATCAAGATACATAAATAGCCGATACTTCCAACCAATGGCGTCTCACATCGAGGTAAATAATGAACAGCCGATAACTTCAAACAATAGCGATTGAGGTCATTAGTAACACCCTCGATATAGTCAATAGCGCGGTATATTGCAGGTCAATAGTGACTGTCCTGATATAGATATATTAAAAATATCGATAAAAAAGTCCATAATCGTATATATTTATCTCTAAAGGATAACCCACAATAACCATTTTTATCTTTTTACAAAAATAATTATGTGTTATTTACCAAGCTATTTTATACAATACAGTATTACTTCTTACATTAAATACATCACATACGTGGTATACATCATGGAGATCAAAACTGCCCTTAACATTATTTCATTAAAATGGATATCTACATGGCACCCGTGCGAAGCTGGGGCGGGTCATTAGTACAATATAAACAGTAATAACTTTTTATCAGTAGAATTACATTTTAATCTATCCAATTATTTACATAACTAACACACTAAATCAAACAGAAAATTCAAGACGCATTGAACTACGAACGGTTTTGTACGTAAGAGACCGGGATTTCATTTCATAGAACCCTTTCCCAGAATATCACAAAATGATACTCCAAGGTCGCGAGAGAAAAAGATCGTATCGACATTGGGGACTTACGGATATCGCTATTCACTTTCGGTATCTCCAACATTTCTGCGATGTTTATGTCTATTTATATGATATCACTAAACTCTTTTGATATGAATGCTGTGGATGATCGTATTTATTTCGACGTGATCTCTTTAGCATTTCAATATAGAGAAATCATGTAACAAATGTGCCGTTTAGAATCAAAAGTGGTCAACTCCACTTTGCAATTTTCTAAGTCTCATAACTTTAAACTACTGTACTATACATTTTTATTTTTTTAGCTTTCTATACTAATTGTATTAAAATTCTACAGATATCTAAATGTTTGCTAAAGTGCTAAACTAAATTCTGGGGACTGTGTAGGCTTTGATACATATAGATAAAAGTGTATATACGTGTGTTCATATAAAAAACAACCTTTACTATGTTGGTTCTACATACAATACAGTATATTTTATGTAGTAATAATTTTCGGTACACTTTGAGTCAGTTGAAGTACGCACTTAACTGTTTGTTGTGGTTAACATACGACCCTGCCTTCAATTTAGTAGATTCCATGATTTCAATATGGCATTTCCGGATTCTCGATGGTAGATTTTTGTTATCAATTTTCCTCGTAGTTATTTTGTTATTACGGTTGTTTAGTTTGAACCCTTTGTTGTATGAAGTTATTATTATGTACTAGCTGTACCCGCAACTCCGTCCGTGTAGAATCTGATGTAAAAAAACCAGTGAGTAATAAAATCATCTGAATATATTAAGTCCATTTACTTATCTACCTTTATCTCGTACTTAAGTCGCGTCATTAAAATTACAATAAAGTGAACCAATTTTAATGAAACAAAGACTAAAGGTTACTCGAGAATATATTTTATGAGTGAGATTTTATTGTAAAGTACTTTAGTAGTGATGCGTGTTCAAACAAACAAACATACAGACAGATAGACATTTCTAAAAATGATTGAAATGAATTTTATTACTTATTCCAAGACACCTGAATTTTTTTTTTCACAAAAGTCTAAAAAGTACTGACGCGTTATATTTATATTCTTATATGTATAGAAGATGTATAGATAAAACTATTGATGTGCTCTGTTTCTATTGCTATTATAATAAACAAACGTATAATCGCTCTATCAGGAAATCCAATTAACATTCTGTGAGCACTGTGACTATTTATCCTAGCAGAACTTCGACATAGAAATTAATGTCCGATTAACGACGTCTTGCCTTTTATAGGCCGAACTCTCTAATAAGGTGGCGCTAGTGTCAAAGTTCCGGTCGCGTATCGGAAGTGTTGTAGCGGTACCGGAAGTAGATGTTTAAAATCATTTGAATATCATTTAAGCTTATAAAAATATTATAAAGACTATATTAAATCATTAAAAATAATTATAAATATAGAAAACATTACACTATGGTTATGTATTTTTCACGACTTCATATTTGAAGGTATGTATCTTTGAGAATTATTAACAGACGATGCAAGGAATGCACGCAAGGAAACGGCCCTAGGTGAGGTTGGACTACTTTGGCACTCTTGTGTTTTTTGGTATTTCGATTGAGTGCCGGTGACGATGAAAAAGCCTTGCAGGTCAACTTGATGTAAAAACTCTAGCAAAACAATTACAGTCAATACAAAAGATTCAAATCATTCTGCGTCCAACATATAGTATTAAAATAAGTATAATATATCGTTCACTCGTCATATTAAATAACTATAATAACAATGACCAAAAGCAATTCATTTGTTTAGAATTGTAATCATTCAACCATTGTATTCTATTGTATAATCCACTCCGAGATCCTAAGAGCATTAGACTTTCTATTGTTGGTGATAGATAATAAATGTATATGATATTGCAAGAACAAAAAGTCACGTACCTATTAACACAAGAAAGCACATTTTCATAGTCATAATTCAAAGGTAATAATTATTCATCTGTCAAACTTATGTACAACAGTAATATTAATAACTTTCCACAATTATTAATCGTACCTTCTTCTCCTATTTTATTTTTGGCAACCAGTCTTCTAGTAGACTATTACTGCCATTGTCACGTGAGTAATATTACAAGTTTATTGATATAGTTTCAATGGACTAACAAGATGGTGGCCATCTTGTTAGAACTTTCCTAGGAGTTTTTGTGGCAAGTCAGAATCCATGCTTCGTGGTATTATTTGCGATCCACTTTACTTGTGCACAATAACCAAACTATATAACGTAAAGCACCACCAACATTACGCAATATAGAGCTAAATAACACAAGATTATGGATAAAATATAAAGACCACTACATGACAATGACCGCAAAAACTCTAGTCGTACCTATATACAGTGAAATAAAAAAGAAAATATTGCGTGGAGTCCCTCCGCGCGGAAGAAGTAAAACTTAGAAAGGGGTAGAAATTGATTTTTAGTGTAATCATATTGTTTCTTTAAGACAAACTTTATTAACATTGCTTACAATTCACAATTGATCGCGTTTTTTAATTATCTTTTCGAGTTGAGAAATATCTAAATATATAACATTTACAATGGGATTATGATAACTAAAGTAAGATACGAAATGTTTGATTATTTTTCTCGCTTTGTCGCTTTCTATTCCTCCTCCCCAGGAGCGTTAAACGTTTAACGCAACAGTGCTTTCATACCCCCTCCATGGTATCGTTAAACGTTTAACGCAACCTTGTTGGAAGTTGCATTAGGAGTTTCATTTCAATAAGATATGTGATAATAGTGCAAGAATCGTATATTATTTGAGCAGAAATACAATTCGAGTGTTCGAACTGAATAACTAATTCCAACTATTTTAATATTTTCTTCTATGAATACGAATATAATAATCATGTTTAATTTTCATATAATATTCGAACTTCTTTAATATATTTGAAGTGATCGAATTAATCAAACATTCTAAACTATCCGAAAAGTTGTTCAAACAACGCAAATCATTCGAATACTTGGATATTTCAAAATTATTTGAATCGATTTATCGATGAATAACTAACAAATTTGCAGACACCTCAATAACAGTTTTGTTTTTAATATAACGAATATTGTCAAGAATTTTTCAGTACAATTAGTAATTTATTATTAATTGCTACACTATTCAGTTTGCTACGACGGTTTTAAGCTAGAAAAATATGAAAGTAAGTAAGTAATATACCTTAAAATACGTTAAGAGTTTGTGGCGGGATTTTGGCCTGCCATGTAGTGGATATTATATTTTATTCATAACCTTGTGTTACTTGACTCTATATTGTGTAAAATTGGTGGTGTTTTATGTAATATAGTTTGTTTATTGTGCATAAGTGAGGTGAATGGAAAATAATACCACGGACCATGAATTCTGAGATGACACAAAAACTCCATGGAAATTTCTAACAAGTTGGCCACCATCTTGTTAGTTCATTGAAATTATATCAAGAAACTTGTAATATCGATACTCACTTGACAATGGCAGTAATAGTCTACTAGAAGACTGGTTGCCAAAAATGGAATGGAAGAAGAACTTGTAATACTATTAACTACTCCACAGTGGTAGTAATAAAGAAGATTCTAAAAAGAGTTTAAGTTTCTAGAGAGTCTAAAAGATTGGTTGCCAAAAATAAAGTTAAAAAAAAAGTTAATCTGCTAATCTGTAAATTCTAGGCTTCATTGTTAAATCATATGAAAATGAACGTGGTTTCTATATTCATTAGAGCCAATTAAACTTGTAGTTGATCTAATCAGAGGCTTTTGGTTTATTAGTTTCTCAATATAATATAATGTTGAATAGTTTGTTAGATTATATACATTATCTTTATATAAGGGCTTTGTATAGTAATGAAAATTAAAAACCACTGAGAAATATAAAAAAAAACGTAATTTAAACAATATAAATTATTATCTTTATTTATTTATCTCCTTATATAAATAACTAGCGGGCCTGGCAGACGTTGTCTCACCCTGATAGTAAAAAAAACCTATATCTACTGGTTAAAACCGCGTGAAAATTCGTTTATTAGCTTTTGAGTTTATCGCGAATAGACAGACACGTACATAGTAGATTTTGATCATATATTTTTAAGTTTCATTCCATAGATACTTGCCCTAAAAAGAGTTTTCCCGATAGCTTAATTTAATATGAAGTTCTTAAAGTTTTAAGAAATTACGAATTTTGCAGCACTAAGCATTCAGCGGTGTGTGTCGTCTTGCCTTGGAAAAGTGGTAGACGGTATTGTGCTTATGTTCTTTCCTCTTTGTATAAAGTATATTGTTAAGATAGTAGAGAACGCCGATAAAGTCAAAGGTATCAGCTAGTTATCTATACTAGAATATTTTATATTATAAAGGTGGAGGGCTTATTTGTTTGGTTGAATGCGCTAATCTCAGGAAATACAGGTCCGATTTGAAAAGTTTTTTCGGTGTTAGATAGCTCATTTATCGAGGATGACTATATAACCTCGTGATCATCACGCTAAGACCGATAGGAGCAGAGCATCAATTAAGAATATTTCAAAATTGATTGTTTTGAAGTGAAACTTCTTTAGAATCATTGTGATTTCAAACTGGATGCAACGGAAAAACGACAGGTAAGAGATAGAAATACAAAAATCAGTGAGCCAGAGCGAGAGAGGAAAAGTCGGTGTGTCAAACAGGATGCAACAGAACGACAGGTAAGAGACACAAATACAAAAATTAGCGAGCCAGAGCGAGAGAGCAAATGTTGGTGGGTTGCACACTGTTTAATACTTGCTTGTATTTGAGCATTTAACGTATGTTAGTATATGTGAAAAGTACGTGAGCTAATACTACTGTACACTATATGCGGCTGCGTATTACAGCTTTTTAGTAAGAAGTCGGCGTGGTGTGTTGTTATTTAACAGCGTTTGTGAGTATTTTTATACCTTGTTGTGATAAATAATAAATTCATTTTTAACAAATAAACTTTGTAACTGTCCTACCCGTGTTATATATATTCATCTCATTCTTTTGTCGATTTACTGAAGTATCACTTCTATCGTGTGTGAATCGTACACACCTTTTTTTTGAGAGATTTCGCTGCGTGTTAGCTTTATCCCAAAGTATATAATCCACGCGGACGAAGTCGCGGGAACAGATAATATTATGTAACATTATATATTACGAATAGGTCAATTATAAAAAATGTCATCAATACGCATAACGGTTCCATAGGGTCTAATTGTAACGATTGGTATGAAAATGTAGATTGTATTGATCATTGAATATTGATTGAGCTCTCCATTCCAATGAAATGGAAAGAGCTCAAATGAAATTAACAATGAAAAGGAAGATTAAGTAAGTATTGTAGTTATTATAGACGAAGTAGTTTACTTAAACCTTATCCTAACCTTTTTACCGTCACAAAGAGATAACATTTTCAGCTTTTCAGCGCAGAAAGGTGACAAATAAATAAACTATTGACCTTAGGGACCGATCAATATAAAACGTTTAATAAATAGCACGATCTAGGCAGTGACATCGCAAAAGTCGGTATTACAATTCCGTTCTTAAGGTCGTTAGAAAAATATTAGGCAGCTAGTTCATTGAAATTATATCAAGAAACTTGTAATATCGATACTCACTTGACAATGGCAGTAATAGTCTACTAGAAGACTGGTTGCCAAAAATGGAATGGAAGAAGAACTTGTAATACTATTAACTACTCCACAGTGGTAGTAATAAAGAAGATTCTAAAAAGAGTTTAAGTTTCTAGAGAGTCTAAAAGATTGGTTGCCAAAAATAAAGTTAAAAAAAAAGTTAATCTGCTAATCTGTAAATTCTAGGCTTCATTGTTAAATCATATGAAAATGAACGTGGTTTCTATATTCATTAGAGCCAATTAAACTTGTAGTTGATCTAATCAGAGGCTTTTGGTTTATTAGTTTCTCAATATAATATAATGTTGAATAGTTTGTTAGATTATATACATTATCTTTATATAAGGGCTTTGTATAGTAATGAAAATTAAAAACCACTGAGAAATATAAAAAAAAACGTAATTTAAACAATATAAATTATTATCTTTATTTATTTATCTCCTTATATAAATAACTAGCGGGCCTGGCAGACGTTGTCTCACCCTGATAGTAAAAAAAACCTATATCTACTGGTTAAAACCGCGTGAAAATTCGTTTATTAGCTTTTGAGTTTATCGCGAATAGACAGACACGTACATAGTAGATTTTGATCATATATTTTTAAGTTTCATTCCATAGATACTTGCCCTAAAAAGAGTTTTCCCGATAGCTTAATTTAATATGAAGTTCTTAAAGTTTTAAGAAATTACGAATTTTGCAGCACTAAGCATTCAGCGGTGTGTGTCGTCTTGCCTTGGAAAAGTGGTAGACGGTATTGTGCTTATGTTCTTTCCTCTTTGTATAAAGTATATTGTTAAGATAGTAGAGAACGCCGATAAAGTCAAAGGTATCAGCTAGTTATCTATACTAGAATATTTTATATTATAAAGGTGGAGGGCTTATTTGTTTGGTTGAATGCGCTAATCTCAGGAAATACAGGTCCGATTTGAAAAGTTTTTTCGGTGTTAGATAGCTCATTTATCGAGGATGACTATATAACCTCGTGATCATCACGCTAAGACCGATAGGAGCAGAGCATCAATTAAGAATATTTCAAAATTGATTGTTTTGAAGTGAAACTTCTTTAGAATCATTGTGATTTCAAACTGGATGCAACGGAAAAACGACAGGTAAGAGATAGAAATACAAAAATCAGTGAGCCAGAGCGAGAGAGGAAAAGTCGGTGTGTCAAACAGGATGCAACAGAACGACAGGTAAGAGACACAAATACAAAAATTAGCGAGCCAGAGCGAGAGAGCAAATGTTGGTGGGTTGCACACTGTTTAATACTTGCTTGTATTTGAGCATTTAACGTATGTTAGTATATGTGAAAAGTACGTGAGCTAATACTACTGTACACTATATGCGGCTGCGTATTACAGCTTTTTAGTAAGAAGTCGGCGTGGTGTGTTGTTATTTAACAGCGTTTGTGAGTATTTTTATACCTTGTTGTGATAAATAATAAATTCATTTTTAACAAATAAACTTTGTAACTGTCCTACCCGTGTTATATATATTCATCTCATTCTTTTGTCGATTTACTGAAGTATCACTTCTATCGTGTGTGAATCGTACACACCTTTTTTTTGAGAGATTTCGCTGCGTGTTAGCTTTATCCCAAAGTATATAATCCACGCGGACGAAGTCGCGGGAACAGATAATATTATGTAACATTATATATTACGAATAGGTCAATTATAAAAAATGTCATCAATACGCATAACGGTTCCATAGGGTCTAATTGTAACGATTGGTATGAAAATGTAGATTGTATTGATCATTGAATATTGATTGAGCTCTCCATTCCAATGAAATGGAAAGAGCTCAAATGAAATTAACAATGAAAAGGAAGATTAAGTAAGTATTGTAGTTATTATAGACGAAGTAGTTTACTTAAACCTTATCCTAACCTTTTTACCGTCACAAAGAGATAACATTTTCAGCTTTTCAGCGCAGAAAGGTGACAAATAAATAAACTATTGACCTTAGGGACCGATCAATATAAAACGTTTAATAAATAGCACGATCTAGGCAGTGACATCGCAAAAGTCGGTATTACAATTCCGTTCTTAAGGTCGTTAGAAAAATATTAGGCAGCTGAAGTAATCAATCTTTCTGGTCAAGCTATATAGATATAGTATAATGAAATAAATGAATATAAAACATAGGTGTCAGTGCACCGTTTGTAGTTTTAATTTTGTATGCGAAATGCATTATATATATTTTTTTAAAATCCTAACTAATATTACAAATGCGAAAGTGATTTTGTTTGTTTATTTGTTACGCTTTAACTATTCAACCGATATTCATGAAATTTTTCATACATTTTGTCAGTTGTACATTTGTTTGGGTTTAAAGCCTACAGTTTGTTTAAAGTCGCGATGGTCTAATGCAGTGGTCGGTAAACCGCATGTGGCTCTTTATCTCCTTCAGTATAGACCCGGAATATTATTTATTAGCATGCCTTGTAAGATACAAGTTGTTTTTGTAATGCAAGCCAAAAGACGAGATATACATCTCTAGAAAACACCAATATCATGGCTAGTCGCTCACAAAAATATCTGTGTGAACACAGGGCTTAAGTTTAAAAAAAAAGACTATTTGAAAAAAAGCTTTATTTTAGTATCCTTTATACTTCTTATATTACTTATATCCTTTGACTCTTTTGGCTTACCAGTTTGCCGACCACTGGTCTAGTAGAATATTATTCCGATTCCGCAGGTTTGAACTCCGGCATGTACCAATAAATCATTCGGAAATCGCGTACGTTTACTAATTAAAATTAGTAAAACTATCGACTGACTGTGAAGGAAAACATCTTTTTTTTTTTCGAACTGACTACGCTATTGACCTAGCAAGGTCTTAACAGCTTCACCGGACTACTAAGGCGAGCGCTTAAGGCACTCAGCCGATTTTGTTTGGGCAACCAGCTCAAGGGTGCACGGCACACCTCGGCTTGGCTGTTGCCTGTTCATGCAATTCGCGACCTATCTGAGCTAACCTAAGTTAAGCTAAACTATTCATACATATATGAGTTGCTGAGACATATATGTGTACCAAGCATACATAACTCAGCAACTCTTATGTGTATTTTGTGTCGGAAAGAAGGAAAACATCGTGAGGAAATCTGAATTTGAGAAATATTCTTGTAGTACTACTGGTGAGGCGGATGCCCCGCCATCTAGTTTAATAATGATCAGTTGCGTCAATACGGGGGCGATTTTGTCCTTTGACATAAGTGCAGCACACTCCTCTTCACGATACTGTTGCAAATACACGACCCGCTTGCCATCGCGTGCGCATTAACTACGCACAATTACTGCTACACCGCTTTATAATTCGTGTATAACCCGCTTTAATGTTAAGTGTAATTGAATAACTATTTCCGCTTCTTTCACCGCATTATATGTATTAAGTGTCGTGTTACGTGTGTGTGAAGAGGAGTACTGCACTTATGTCAAAAGACAAAGTCGCCCCCGTATCGACACAACATATTATTGTTAAACTATATGGCGGGACATCCGCCTCATCAACTACTATATATGGGAAAACATATAAATGTGGATTTGATAGAGTTTGAAATTGCCAATACGTTATGGGCTGGCGTGGTAATTATGCCTCTACTTTCCTTCGCGTAGAGGTCTATGGCCCTACAGTGGTTCTCTAACAGGCTGATTATATTGAATGGTTCTAGGGTGTTAAAAAGGTATCAAATTCCGGCATGTAACAATGATTTATGTGTGGTTATATGAATTTTCAAACCAAACACAGACATACTATAAACTATGCGAGTGGGCGTGGGTCTAGAAACGTTCATTCACGTGTTAATGAATCAAATAAGCCTATTGAATATGTCCCCAATTCTATTATTGCAAACGTTGTTGACAAAGAAACATTGTAAGTAACAAAACACATAAACGTTTACTTAGCTAGTGTGGAATAGATATGAAAATTTAAAAAAAGTAGAGGCAGTCATTAGGACTGCTGACAAAAGGGAAAACTCAAAACGATGGAATAACTGCGTTCGATTTGGAATTTTTAAATTAATATTTAAATTAAATTTAATTTCATAATTTGTATATAGAAATTATTAATATTAGTCTGGTTTTCACATCTATTAGCACATGGAACAGTAATTATACACATTCTTATAAAGTTTATTAATCAATGAAACTTATGATGAGCTGCAAAATATCAATTTTAGTCCGTGCGGGTCGGACATAACCTCCTCTCCCCCCGGGAGGATGGCGTATCCATTAGGGATTTCCACATGGTAATAAAATAAAAAGGTTGCTATACCACACCTGGCTACTCTGACTCAAGCCGCGCAATACGCTCGGTCACGCTTACTAGCATGTCATCATGCGAAATTATAAGTTTATTACCTGTCAAAAAATACCGCTCGATAATAACAATATTGGAATTTACGTACCATTAACTACCGGTATAGAAATATATACCAGTTCTACCTACAGTTGAAGTTCTACCTACCAAGCGATTGAATACAAATATTAATGTCAGACCACTTGTCAAACGTGATAAGTAAAACAGCGTAGAACAACGAAGATAATATAATCTTTTGTTTCGTATAAAACAAACCACTTTAAATAGGTTTAAAATAACGCGACGTTTCAAAGAATGCCAGTATTATATTTTCAATGACATTGGATAATTCTGCATACATTGTTTCAATTCATTCGAAAAATTGCTTCGCGCCGCTGTCAACGTAACGGAAGTTCATTATATACCTCACTTGCTTTATAAAAAAATATTATAGACCAGTGAAGCTGTAAAGATCTGAAAGCCTGTTAGGCCAATAGCGAAGTCAGTTCGAAAAGAGAGTTAAAAGTCCTTCTTATTTAACACTAGCGGGACCCGGCAGACGTTGTCCTACCCTGACTATAAAAAAGCCTTAACAAATTATATACTAAAACCTTCCTCATGAATCACTCTATCCACTGGTGAAGAGCGCATGAAAATCGGTTCAGTAGTTTTTGAGTTTATCGCGAACAGACAGACAGATAGACGCGGTGGGAGACTTTGTTTTATACTATGTAATGAAAATACATGGTGTATGGATTTTTTTTTTGAACTGACTACGCTATTGACCAAGCAAGGTCTTAACAGTTTCACCGGACTATGCATGGTGTATGGTTTTTTCTAAATCCGCATAGCTAACTACCACCCTTTAATTGAACATCTGCCGGCAAGTACCTACAGGCGTGTTTCGACAGCTCCACTTGAGAACCAATCTCACTCTAGGTTTTGTATGTTTACCATATTAGATCACATTGTATTTTGCCTTTAGACGATATTTTGATGAAGCCCTAAAAATCCTAAAGCGTATAAAATAAAATCATATATGAGAGAATAATTCTCAGTAACTTGAATTTACTGTCATTATACAATATTTACTGAGGAAATTTTTTTCAAACTGACTACGCTATTGACCAAGCAAGGTCTTAACAGCTTCACCGGACTACTAAGGCGAGCTCTTAAGGCACTCAGCCGATTTTATTTGACAACTAGCTTAAAGGTGAACGGCACACCTCGGCTTGGGCTGTTGCCATCTTGCCGCCGTGTACGAGTTTACGGTGGCAAGGAAGAGTATTGAGGAGCCTCCGGCTCCCGGAGAGATTGAAGCCAGGAGAAGGGAGGGCTGGGAGGAGGCAAAAGTGCGATGGAGGCGGGACCTGGCGGACGAGCGGTATGGGCATTACACTATTGACGCCGTTCACCCGGTCCTGCCGGATTGGATAGGTAGACGCTGGGGCTCCCTGACAGTCAGACTGGACGATGTCAAGGGACACCGCCAAATCCCTCTCCCCCTGGGAGGTCGCCTCTGCCGACAGCGACTTCAGGAGGCACAGGGCGTCCACCGTGGAACGCCCTGCCCGGAAGCCATACTGCGCGTCCGTCAGATTAGGCCCCACGCCCTCTAGGTGCTGGACGACCCGGGAGGAGATAATCCTCTCCAGCACCTTCCCGGCGTCGTCCAGCAAGGCGAGGGGCCGATAGGCGGACGCGCAGTCCGGAGGGCGGCCTGCCTTTTCCATGAGGCAGAGCCGCCCAAGCTTCCAGGGCTTCGGGAACTATCCGACCGCAAGGCACCGGTCAAACAGCTCCCGAAGCCACCCCCCTAGGTGGGCCAAAGCAAGGCCGAGCACCCGGCCCGGGACCCCGTCAGGGCCGGGCGCTCTTCGCCGGTTGAGGAGGCGCTCCACGGCCCTCCGCATCTCCTCCTCCGGTATCGGAGGGGGATGACCGTCGAGAACCTCCTCGACTACCTCCCGAGGCGGAGGCATGGGAGGAGCTGGTAGCATCGGAGGGTCGGGGAATAATTCTCCCACGACCCTCGCCACCACCTCCGGCCGGAGGGTTTCCGTCGCCGGGGGCAATGTTGTCGCAGTGATGTAAGATTTTGTGTCACTGTATCGCCGCGAGCAGCGTACTCAATGGCTCCACTCCGAAGGAACGGACCTAGGCTTGAGCAGCTGCCGAAGGGGGCCTAGTCTGGTTACTGAGGATATTATAATATTTAATGAGAGACCTAGGTTCGATGCCTTGGAGTGAAGCCCTCGAGAGTACGCTACTAACGTGATACAGTGACACTACATATTTTCACTCACTAGCTTAAAACACTCAACACAGATCACCCCACACACAGGTTAGTACGCATATTGTGGAAGGGTTAATATTTTTCTTCGAACTTGGTTAGTTTGGCTTAGCCGAGCTTGCAGATACAAAATTGCATATTTGAGTTCGTGAGGCACACGGGCCGATACTGAAGTGTGCTTCACTAATTCCTAAATGATGAATGCGTTGTTGCATCCAGGTCAAAAACCCAAGCCGAGTTTCGGCTACTTTTAGTACACCTGCATCTGTTACCATGCGGCTGAGCGTCATAAGCGGTCTATTAGCCCGATGAAGCTGTAAAATAGGCTAATAACAAATAGTCAGTTCAAAGAAAAAAAAACTCTTAAATAAGATGACGCGGGCGACCTTGATAGCACAAGTTGCTCATACGTTTTACTTGTTAATATAAAATAGTTCATCTAAAGTTGCACACATATTAATAAATATAACCATCAGAAAATACAAATTCGGTTTTAATTTTCTAATTGCTAATTATGTATTTATTGAGAAATTTAACAATAATAGCTTCAGAATATACCTTACTTAAGTAAAATTCGTTAATTTAAAATACAGTAAGCTTTAGAAATACAGGAGTATTCAAAAACTCAAAACGTGAAAGAAATGTTTCATCATGTTTTTTTTTTTAACTTTATTTTTGGGAACCAGTCTTTTAAATTATTACTGCTATTGTCGAGTAGTTAATAATATTGCAAGTTCTTTTGCCATTGCATTCTAGACAACCAGTCTTCTAGCAGACTATTATGCCATTGTCGAGTAGTTAATAGTATTACAAGTTCTTCTTCTATTCCATTTTTGGCAACCAGTCTCCTAATAGCCTATTACTGCCATTGTCAAGCGAGGATCGATATTACAAATTTCTTGATATAATTCCAATTAACTAACAAGATGGTGGCCATCTTGTTAGAACTTTCCATGGAGTTTTTGTGGCATCACAGAATTTATGGTCCGTGGTTTTATTTTCCATTCACTTCACTTATGCACAATAAACAAACTATATTACATAAAACACCACCAATTTTACACAATATAGAGTCATGTAACACAAGATTGGGGTGTAAGGGGTGTCAAATAACATCTAAGAATTGAAACATCCAAGCCAACCTCACCTACACGTGGTGCACCCTGCTGAATAACGAACAAGGCAATGGCGAAAGCGGGGTGGTAGGATTTTACAACCTGTCTGGGTTGCAACCACCATATATATGGCGAAAAAGCCCGTTATAGTGATTCGCTTCAGCGGGTCGCGTTTCGGGATCAACCTGTGCATATCCAGCTTTTCGCAGGCCGGCGGCATGACAGCGGCGACCGGCGATGGATAGTGTGTCACTCGGTGGTCGCCGTTGTTTTTGAATTGTACTGTGCTTACCATTAGGCACAGTGCAGACATTTTGGCGTAAAAAAAAAGATTATAAATAAAAAATAAAATCTACTACATGACAGACCAAGATCCCGCCAAAAACTCCGTTTCAATATGTTGTGTTCACTAGAGGGTAAAACGAATAACGTCTTCAAGTGCTAGTGAAAAATGAACGCCATTTCTCAACACACATTCTTTCATCTACTTCATATTTTATATTTATATATTCGTATTTATATGTATGCTGCATTTTCAAATCATAAATTGTGATACCGATCTCTCGTACAATAAAGGATAAACTATGTAAAGTGAGTTTTAGTGTTGAACTAGCGAGTCCTCCCGGCTTCGCTCGTATACAATGTAGTGATCTGACGTTAAAAGTATTTTAACAATTTAGATCTATTTTTGGGGCTTTTGATATTTACAGTTGATAAAAACCAAAGAATCTTCAAAGAACTTTTCTTTATTGCACGTGATTTCGATCTACATTAAATGTATAACGCAGCTAAAATATTTAATGAAATAAATTCTAATACCATATTGATTTAAATACAGTCGTAAATAACCCATAATTTTTTAGTTATTTGTAAAAGAAAAAGTGTGTGTGTACTTATGCGTACTTTACGTACGTGCGTATACGTACTTTAGCGTAACAAGATAAATATCTTTTCAAAAAAATTTTTCTTTCGCCTTTTTCTACGTTTGTAGAAAAAACGACACTAACAATATAAAAATAGTATTCAATACATTAAAAGTTTTAATACAAAGAAACAAAATGTTAGCTATAGCTATCTTCAGGGTGTCGGTTTTTCGTGACGGTGTGCGCGCGCATCTTAAAAATTTACTCTCATTATTTTTTCCCAACGCGCCAAAAGAAGTATAACTTCAATAATAATGGTTACTGAGGGTTATCCCGAGATGTTAGATATACTCGTATATCATCGCAATCTTTGTATAGATGATTATTTAGATGTATAATTCCGTATTACATTATTTTGATATATCCCGTAAGGTTTAACCAGTGTTATTAAAACACCCGAAAACTCCTCACGACTTCATTAGGTTACGTCACCTTTGCTCCACATTGTATACATTTTATATACATGTGTTTTACATATAAACCTTCTGGGAAGAAATTCTCAAAATTATTTTGTTTTATTTCATAATATTTACAGGTTTATATAAATATAGAACATAATTATTGGTGGGAACATTACGTTGATGGTAATTATTTTTTGTAATTACTCGCTATTTTAACATCCGCTATTATACAATATAGCTGTACTCGCGACTTTGCACCCCTATGTTTTTATCTTTATTAATTACTATTTTTTTGACATTGACATGTCATTTTATTTGCATTTATTTTTCTATTACAGTTTTCATATTTTATATTATTATAATATTATATTGTTATTACTGAGAAAATTCTGAAACCACGAATCCTGAAAAAAAAAAACCGAAAATCCAGTCCCCGGGAATAGTTTAAACTTGACTAGTTTTCTGTTATATAAAAATGGCAATATAACAAGCAGACCATAATCTTGAAGAACTTTGTTTTTAACCGGAACGGTGGTGCCGCTCAAAGAGACACTATAAATAGCCTACCAAATCTAAAGCCTACAGAAAAATTGTAAGGCTAAGGATCCCATCAGACTTCGTAACTATATAATAATAATCATAAATACAGTGGTACAACAAAATAATCCCAAGGAGGGTTGATGTCAGGCAGGCGGCCGATCGTAAAAATTAAGCCAAATCATATACCACAACATGACAAACATGTTGTACCGACCCTACTTATGTGGGATAAGGGTAAGAAGAAGAAGAAGAATTACTATTTTTTGTATATTCGAGTAGCAAAATATACAGGTATTGTGTAAATACTATCAGTATTTGAATATCTACACGTACTAATTTTCATTGTGATCGTGTGAACGGTACAGAAATTAATGTACTACAGCGCTATCTAGTACTGAAAAATAGCAAAATGGTCAGGTTTTCATGACTTAGTTGTGTCAACTTTAATGGTAATGGGACAAACGGTTTTATGTTATTATTTATCATTCCCATATATATACAATAACTGATTCTTTAGGTATTAAAAAAGGAAAAGAGTTAATCGAATTCCAAAAATAAGCAGCCTAGAATTCTCTACGAAAATTCCACAGCGAATAATTATAGTTATGCCAATATGTCGCAATAGTTTTAGCGTGATGAGCCACAAAGAATCTGTATTTTTATTATATATAGCTGTGCCCGCGACTTTCTTCACGTGGAACCTGATGTACAAAACAATGACGACTAAAATCATTTGAACGTATTTAATCCATTCGCTTCTCTACTTTTCTCTCATACTTAAGTCGCAGCGCCATTAAAATTACAATAACTTTTGATAGAGGGAACCGATTTTAATGAAACCAAAACAAGAGATGTTACTCGAGCTTTATGATTTTCTTGGTCAAGTTTTATCGTGAACTCAGTAATTTAGCAGTATTGCGTGTCCAAACAGACATACCGACATTTCTAAAAATTATTGAAATATAGACACGTTAGATTTACATTCTTATTATATGTATATATAGACACACTAACATTTATTTATATATATAAACTCGTAAGTAGAAAATCTTCGCATTTCCAAGATAATATGTACGGTGTCAGATGTGCAACGTGACACGCTGAGTAAGTGTACATAATGAGTGTATTCACAACATTACAGAGAACGTGACTTACTTAACATATAATCTCTGGAAGCGAACTCGTGAAGGAATTTGGCAATTTTATTCGGAAGTCGATTAACTTCAGAAGCTTAGCAAGCGTAATGCGTAAACAACAGAGAATTTGTCATGGTATGCATTTCTAAATATATTATCTTTCTATATATCATTATTATTATATAGTATAAAACAAAGTTTTCTGCCACGTCTGTCTGTCTGTTCGCGAGAAGCTCAAAAACTACTGAACGGATTTTCATGTGGTTTTCACTAGTAAATAAAGTGATGATTGATGGGGAAGGTTTTGGTATATAATTTGTCAAAGTTGTTTTTTATTGTCGAGGGGGACAACGTCCGGCGGGCTTGCTAGTATGTATATAAAATGATGGAAGTATACCCAGAACACACACATAGTATACACAAAAACTATGCTATAAATTTGTATTACTTTTTTTATAGTTCTTATTTAAAAAAAATCACTGTAACAAACCTAAATTTTATTGACACTACAAAAGAATAAAGAAATTTTATAAGCAAAGAAAATTTTTGCTTTCAATTTTCTTATAATTTTTCTCATGTAAATAAAATATATTGCTAAGATAATTAACAAAGCAGTCAAAGTCACGGCTACGAGGTAGTTTAAATGAAAATGGTTATTTTATACAATTCAAAAAAATAATAAACATCTTTCGAACGAATCGTGATTGTCAGCCGAAATTAAAGCGGTAAAGTTAAGAACACTACCATAATTTTGATAATAAGCGCTGTACCTATACAGTGTTTAAAATAACGCAGCATGACTAAGGGTTATTGTATAGCGAGTGTTACACTTTGGGTGTGGTGGTCACGGCCGAACAAAATGTATTTCAATGGATATTTTGTTAAAATGTTTATTTATTTCCGGCTATGTAGTATTTTTTAACGCATTGTAACTGATCCGCTTACATTAAATGAACTTCTATTTAAACTAGTTATAATGTAGTTGTCAAAACCCATCATAAATATTAAATTTTTCAAATTACACTAATAAGAAAAACATCCATTTTCCAGAAAAAAAATTGATAATACTAACCCTCGTCAATGGCCACTAAACAGCGATTATAGTTTAGTTCAAAATCAAAATATACTTTATTCAATTTAGGCCCTGGGAAGGCGCTTATGAACGTCAAAGCTACCACCAGTTCGGAAAACAGCCCAGTCATCGAGAAGAACCGACAAGAAACTCGATCTGGTTTATCTTTTTATGTTATATTTTTTTACAATAACATAAACATTTACATTCGTTATTAGTGGATGCACAGGCGTAAGGTGTCTGGTGTAGCTTGTGACCCACGAATGCCCTTGAAACTCAAAGGGAAGGTGTATAAAACTATTATAAGACCAGTACGCATCTGAGTGTTGGGCGACGAGAGAGACGGATGAGAGAAAACTACATGTGGCAGAGATGCGAATGTTAAGGTGGATGTGTGGTGTAACTAGAATGGATAAGATTAGGAATGAATATATCAGAGGAAGTTTGAAAATAGCACCAGTAACAGAGAAGTTAAGGAGTAATAGGTTAGCATGGTATGGGCATGTTATGAGGAGAGATGAAGACCATGTAACTAGAAAAGCTTTGAGTATGACGGTCAATGGATATAAGAGTAGAGGAAGACCGAAAAAAGGATGGATGGATTGTGTGAAAAATGATATGTGTGTAAAAGGTGTGATGACTGAGATGACATCTGATAGGCGAGCGTGGAAAAGGAAAACATGTTGTGCCGACCCCACTTAGGTGGGATAAGGGTAAGAAGATGATGATTAGTGGATGCACAGAGAGGGGCGTCATTTCCACAATCGTTCACATATTGATCCACCCTATAATATTATAGATATTAAAACCCGATGACATGGTTCTTGAACTCACTATCCGGTAAATCGGTAATGTGTGTTTGGGACTTTGTTATAAAACCTAACACTATTACCTAAAAAACTGTTTTTGGGCTTAGTGAGCCTGAAGCATGGAATGTCCAATTTGTTACCGTTTCTAGTATTTAAATTATGCTGGTCTTTTATCAGATTCAACATATCTAAGTTTTTGCGGACATACATTAAATTATCAAGAATATAGTTGATAGCATATTCAACATTGCATGAATCGACGTAGGTTCAGATCTTGGAAACTTTTTTTTATATCATAGGCTGCAAACGGACAGGTGGGTCACCTGATGTTAAGTGATCACCACTGTCCATAGACACTTGCAACACTAGGGGAGTAGTAAATGCGTTGCCAGCCTGTGTTTGTGGGAGGAAGGGGGGATGCGGAGGAGGGAGAAGGGAGGGGGAGAGGTGAGATGGGCATAACTTTACCGCTTTAATTTCGGCTGACAATCACGTTTCGTTCGAAAGATGTTTATTATTTTTTTTAATTGTATAAAATTCGCAAGTGTCTCAAGTGCGTTGCCAACCTGTCTTGGGGGAGAGGGAAGAGGGACCCGTAAGGGAAGAGGGACAGGGAAGGAGAAGAAAGGTGGGCCTCCAGCGCTCTCACTGACCAAACGAAACGCAACAATGCAAGCATTGTTACTTCACGTCGGTTTTCTGTGAGTGCCCGGGTCGAAACCACTAATAGCTTCAGCGTGGCTCTACCACTTATCCAATTATATGCTTAATAACCGGTATACAAACTAGAAACGTAAACAACAGTAACGATCTTGCAAACTATTAAAATTTAGGTTAAGAATTAAGTTTTTTTTAAATATATATATTATAGTGGGCAAAGGACAGACTGGTCACCTGATGGTAAGTGACACCGCCATCCATAGACATATAGTCCACATAGAGGAAGTTAAGGGAATGTGGCCTCCGGCGCTCTCACTGACCGAACGAAACGCAATAATTCAAGCACTGTTACTTCACGTCGGTGTTTCTGTGTGTCGGGTGGTAGTACCCCGAGCGAGGCGACCCATTCATGCTGAGACCAGTAATAGCTTCAGCGTGGCTCTACCACTTAAAGTGATTGGTAAATATCAAGATCGTATAAATAATTTTTAACATCTCTACATTATAGGCTAAATTGTGCAAAATTCGGGAATATACAAAAAATATAAATATACGTTTACGTTATGAATCAATTTTTTCTTCTTCTTGCAATATGAGCATTTGCCAATTCTGTTTGAAACTATCATTTTTGAACGTAATTGGTAGAAATCGAAACTTCGCTTCGGTTTTTGTCAGAGAGTAATGTGCTCCATTAGTTATAAATTTTTGAAGTTATACTTCTTTTGGCGCGTTAGGGAATAATGATGATAGTAAATTTTTACGATGCGCGCGCACACCGTCACGACAAACCGACACCCTGAAGTCATTACGATGCGCGCGCACACCGTCATGAAAACCGACATCCTGAAATTAGCTATAGTCAACTTTTTCTATTGTTAGTGTCGTTTTTTCTACAAACGTAGAATAAGGAGTAAGTGTTAGCACTCACCTCCGGTGCCGCTGCATCACATTCAAGAGACGAGACTACAACACGACCGGAACATTGATATTAGCGCCACCATATTATAAATATACATTGACACTAGCGCCATCATATAAGAGATACACATTGATACTAGGGCCACCATATTAAGAGACACATTGAAACTAGCGCCATCATAATAAAGATACATAAATAAGAATAATTATTATTATATAGATTTTAATAAGACTTAAATAAGAATATTATTATATAGAATTGAATCATTAGTTTGATCATTATGAATAATAAATAGTATATTCTTTGACTTCATAGTTCGGCCGTGAAAGGCTAGATGTCGCTGATCTACATGTCGAGACATATTAGTAAACACATTTGAGATACATAAATAAGGATAATTATACAAAATTGTTATATAGCTTAAATAACATTAATTTGTTCATACTTTATTATTTTTGTGTTACTTAAATTATTTTGCGGAATTATGTATAAATAGTAATCGCTTTGACTTATATAGATGGGCCTTTTAAAAGGCAAGATGTCTGTGATATCTACGCACTTCTTATATAACAAGTATTGTAAGGCGAAGCTCTGGCCAAATAAATAGTGACAGTATCTACTAAGTATTTATTGCCATTCCTGACTGCATCGACACTATACGTGATTATAAGACAATATTTTTGAAAAGATTTTTATTTTGTTACGCCAAAGAAGTATAACTTCTAACGCGTGTACATAAGTACACACACACTTTTTTTTTAGTCACTAACAACTGTTTACATGTACCAGCAATTGAAAGAATATACGTGCTATGATTAATCATTTTCAGCAACTGTTTATTGTTTAATGATCTGTTCTTCATCAACCCTGTACAACGTCGATAAATCAAAACCAGATCAACGTCGATTCAGTTAATTTTGGTGAGATTGACCCAGTTATCTGACACTTAATTATTGGGCTATTGGGCATGTACATATTCATTCGTCAAGTTTAATTTAATTACAAATCATTAATCAATCGTCTTAGACTGATTTTTTTTTATTGCAGCACGGCAAAGTGACTGTACTATACCTGATGGTAAGCACAGTACAATCCAAGAACAATGGCGACCACCGAGAGACACACTATCCATCGCTGGTCACCGCTGTCATGCCGACTGCGAAAAGCTGGATATGCACAGGCTGATCCCGAAACGCGACCCACAGAAGCGAATCACTATGACGGGCTTTTTCGCCATATACATAGTGGTTGCGACCCAGTCAGGCTGTAAAACCCTACCACCCCGCTTTCGCCATTGCCTCGTTCGTTATTCAGCAGGGTGCACCACGTGCAGGTGAGGTTGGCTTGGATGTCGCAAGTCTTATGATGTTATTCGACACCCCTTACACCCCAAAATGAGATTTATTAATAATAAGAGTTAATTGAAATTTCATAACAGTAAAACAGCATGTATAAATCAGAACGTGGTTTTCTCCATATAAGATTTATTAAAATTCGATCTGTATTGCCACAGATTGCTTTCTATTAACATACTGCCACACATACTTATATTTGTTTTTTAAATTAAATGTACCGTGGTCTCTGTTAGACGCCATTTCTATTTAACTAGTCTCGAATGCATTCTACGTTGTTAGAAGCCACTTTTAATTAACAGAGATCGTAATAGTTGTCTTCTATATATATGCCAGTATACGATATGCCAATATGGCCTCATATTGGTGTGTTAGTGATAAGCTTTAAATTAAATAGCGACAGTAACAAAATAGTAATTTAATTCATGCAAAATCATTCTAATAGCAATATTTAATGTATTGAACAAATGTAAGAGAATTATAGTATTGCTATGAAATGTTTTATCAATGATGAGCAAAATCATCTATACATGTCAGTGTCATCAACGAGTCAGTATATTTCGATGTTCGTGAAAAAAAAATTGTTGCCGGTGTCTAGGAATAAGTAATAAAATACATTTCAATCATTTTTAGAAATGTCTGTCTGCTTGTTGCTATGAACACGCATCACTGCTAAAATACTGGGTTCACAATAAAACCACACCAAAAAAATCATTCATAAATTTGTTTAATTAAAATCGGTCCCCTTATTGTAATTTGAATCAGGTCGCGGTGTAAGTATGAGAGAAAGGTAGGTAAGTAAATGGAATTAATACATTCAGATGACTTTATTAAACACTGTTTTTACCAAAGGTTCCACGTAGACGAAGTCTCGGGCACAGCTATTATACAATAAACAAAGGAAGGTCGGCTCATCCGGGGTAGTACCACCCTCTCACAGAAAACCGACGTGAAGTAACAGTGCTTGCATTGTTGCGTTTCGTTCGGTCAGTGAGAGCGCCGGAGGCCCATCTCCACTTCCCTCTCCTCTCCGCCTCCCTCCCTCCCACCCCTTACCCCAAACACAGGCTGGCAACACACTTTCAACTCCCCTGGTGTTGTTAGTGTCTATGCACGGTGGTGATCACTTAACATTAGGTGACCCACAAGTTCGTTTGCCAGTTAGACCATATAAAAAAGGAACACTAAGACAGTAGCTGCGGCAATTCGATATATTAATTTATTTCGTAGATTCCCGTAGTGGAAAACTTTAATCGTTATAATCTATACTAATATATAAAGCTGAAGAGTTTGTTTGTTTGGTTGAACGCTATGATCTCAGGAACTACCAGTCCGATTTGAGAAAATCTTTCGGTTTTAGATAGCTCATTTATCGAGAAAGACTTTAGGCTATACATCATCACGCTAAGACCAATAGAAGCAGAGCACCAATGAAGAATGTTTCAAAATCGGGCACTTTTTTTGCTTTTGAGCGATTACGTTATCTATACTAATATATAAAGCTGAAGAGTTTGTTTGTTTGGTTGAACGCTATGATCTCAGGAACTACCAGTCCGATTTGAGAAAGTCTTTCGGTTTTAGATAGCTCATTTCAAGGTTTTCATTTTATTATCCGGGCGCGACAACGTCTTCCGAGCCCGCTAGTTATCTGCCCGTAAAAGCCCCGTGAAAGTTGGTCCAATCAATTAGGAGATAGTAGGATATTGCGGACAAAGTCTTGAGAAACAAAATAAAATAGTTACTTCTTATAAGGTGAGTTATCTTCCAGTGAAAGTCCCGTGAAAATCATTTCAAGCATTACGGATATTCCACTGCGGCCGGAGGCGAATAAAAAACCTAAATTACTTTTTATGAGGTCTACCAGTGACTACCCCGTGAAAATTGGCCCAAAGTAATGCGGACGAAGCTGCGGACAACTAAAATAGAATATGTCAACCGCTATCATTTCGGCTATCTGGCAGTAAAAAGTAAAATTCCCGTAAATATAGGTCCAGCTGTTTTGGAGATTACCCGCAACAAAAAACAAACAGACAAAATATAATAATATAAAAATATAGACAAAGTATAAAAAAAGTTTTTTTTGGTCATTTGTAGCCATATCCATTCATCAAAAAGTTGTTATTTTAATTGTACATACACAAACTTTATTTTTATAATACGTAATAGAGAACAAATAAAAAATTGGAAATAAAAGTAGTATACATTTTTTGAATAGGAAACAAAATAAACTTTGAAAATGTTAGCGTTGATACTTACCACATAACTTCAGAATTGGCAGTATGGATTAATTCCTTCGCCTGTCCTATTGAA